>JAXIUT010063950.1:0-42127 GCA_035586675.1 Eurytoma californica
TCTCTCTCTCTCTCTCTCTCTCTCTCTCTCTCTCTCTCTCTCTCTCTCTCTCTCTCTCTCTCTCTCTCTCTCTCGTTGGCTGCAGACCTCGAAATTTCGAAAGTTTTAAGTTGCGCACCGTTGCACTTTGACCCCGCGGCCCCGCTGATAGACTCTTAAATTATTATATCAAAAAGTTCGGTCAATTCGATGTAAGCACCGGGCGAAGAGGGAATTCCGCAGGGCGTTAGGCGGCCGCGCGCGGACGTCTCGCTGAAAGCCGCTTTATTGGCCCGACCTCCTTCCTTCCGTATCTCGCGTCCTTACTTTACGATTCATAATTTGCGTACGGCCGCGGCGGTCTATCTTTACGCCCTCGAAACTTATCGCCGGGCGCCCCCCACGGCTACGAGTTGATACAAAGGGCTTTGCGCGGCTCCGAGCTCCTCTTCCCCGGGGCGCGCCGGCATACGAAAGCGATTCGGCCGATAAAACCTAATAGCCGGGTGATTAATAACTAGTGCGAATTTATTTGCCCAGCTACGCGGTACTTGTCCCGCGGATTAACGATGACTAAGCATCAGAAGAAGCATGATGTAAACATCGAGGTAAACATTAATGAAAAGATTCATAGAGCCGAGGTTTCGGCGCGCGTAAGTGTTGCAAATGAAAATTAATGGATTTTCGCGCAAAGTAATAATTTTTGAATGAGCTAAAGATAATTGATAACCATTCGCTGATGCGCGATGTAAAAGTGCTGCGTGTACGCGTACCGACGGAGATAAAAATGTTGATAAATTTTTTTCCAATATCCCAGATGATCTATTCGGCGTGTAAAAGGGCTTTATGACGTCATTACCGAGATAAAGTGTCTATTAAAAAGGCAACTCCTGGCTGACCGAATGGGTAATTCCCATAGCGAGTTCGACGTGAAATGACAGGCCGATAAACTGCAACTGCAAAACATCTACTTTTACAACTTTCGGCTACATACAGTCACCCAGTTATCGTCGATATTTACATGAAAACGCTAATACTCGCATTTCTTCGAACGAGCAAATGACCGGTGACAAGTAGGGGAGGCGACCGAAAACAGCAAAGGGCAAGCGCCCGAGGATAGGAGAGGCAAAAAAAAAAAAAAAATTGCTTGCGATTTCCGTACCTCGGCACGTGCGCTTTATATTTTCAGGTCCGCTTCACCTCAGCCCGTCCGGGAGATATAGAGACAGACGAAATGACGTGGCGAAACGAGCATAGCAAGTGTCGCCAAGGACGTGTCTACGGAGTATATCCTTGGATCCAATCATTTTCGCTGAATTTCTCGCCCGACATATTGGAAAATCTGACGGAAGGAGGTGTGCACGCGGGGGGGGACACTCTCCCCGTGGACGAAGTGCTCCGTTGTAAAGAGGCGATATATTTCGCGGTCCTTCGAGCGAGTGCCCCGGCCGCGACAACAGGCGCCGGCGGTGCCGCGATAACGGAGCGCTCACCCCCCCGCTGCGGATTAGGGGATTCGTCCGTAATAATAGAGTGGAGGGACACGATCGAAAAGTCCTCGCCGCCCGAAAATGACGCCGTTAATTTTCCGACTGGGTTTATGAGCCTCGGTTTAACGGATTACCCTCGGCGAGGGGTGGCTGGGGGGGGGGGGGGCTCGGAAAAATCAACGCCGGCGGGATTCCGCGAGCCGACGGTGCCGCGATCATTGAATTCCTCGCGAAACTAAACGCCGCGATTTATTAACGGAGTGCATGAATGCTCGGCGTGCCTTTGATTATAACCGCTGTAAAGCTCGCATATCAAGTGTTTCTTCCGAGCGCGATTCAAGTTTTTAAATTGCATCCCAAAGCCCCTTTATTTCCTTTCATTGTGCGGCTCTCCGAGATTAATGGGCTAAAGAGAATCGGATTCAATACTTTTATTGAGACAAATTAAATCGGTGAAATCATTTAAATTGTAATTACAAGTGCTCTATGCAGCCCTTTCACGATTGATCATTAATTAAACGCGGCCGAGGTTGATGCAATGCTATTACTGGGCCCTTACAGAAAAAAACTATAATCATAGATAATCCTTATAGGAATCCAAAAAAACTATAATCATTTCGCGATGCTTACAATTTTTTTCTGTTAGGGGATGCGAGTGCTTTTTTTCATGTTAATCAAATAAATTGAAGATTATTAATTCACTTTGAAAAGTCAAGTGTCTCCTTTTTGAAAGTAAGAAATGCCAAACACGAGGGGGAGGTTTATCGGAGACGATATTGGAGACGACGGTGCGCTAGCGTTGCATATTTCCACGTGAGTGAAGCGAGTAACGAAGAAGCTTTTTTCCACCAATTTATTTATACTTCACGTCAAACATCCTTTTGCTTTTTATCCATCCTCGAGATGATAGCTATTTTGATCCAAGACTCGATACCTTAATTAAAAAGTTTATTGGAACAATAATGATATATATCTATTACCTGTACACTGCCGTTGATTAATAACGGCGGTACCCGTGAAATGAAAAATTATTAAAAATTATTATTGCACTCGATGCGCATACCTTTCGATCAAACATTCTCAATAAAATATTGTCAATAAAAAAATATCTGGACTATTCCTTTTTCAATATTAACATAAAAATGTCGTTATTGACACTGGGTACTAAAATCAAAGTCACTCTATCGACATTTCACCGGAGGCATCAAAATCATATTCCGCGTTCAGCGAATTCCAATATAAGTACCCATAATAAAAGAAAAAAAGGGAAAAGTGACAGGGAAAGTCGGGCCATTGAAGCGCGACTCCGACTACTCGCTGCGCGTATTATTCATCCGATTCGAAAAGCTGGAGTGCGCGCAGCGAGAGAAAATCGGCCGCAGGGCTGGCGCAGACGGCCGGATCGAATCTCATCCTCCGAATCTTCTATATCGCTCGGGAGCCGGCTGCCCCGCCACCCCCCGAGCGTACATAAATTAAGGAGCCGTTTGATTGACAGCCGCGGCGGATCCGGGTGTAAGCGCGCGCCACGTGTAAATCACGAGATAAAGCGGCGGCCGCGCGCCGAGACCGCGGGGGATATTTCATCGCGCCGACGTCGCCCGGCGCGCGATAACTCGCGAGCGTCCGCGTGGGCCACGCGGAAGCAGAATCATAAAACCTTTGAAAAATTCAACCGTGGCAACGGCTGCCCCGCGGTCGTGCGCGAAGCTTTGATCCGCGGCTTGGCTCGGCCCGCCGGCTTCGGCCCGCACGCACTATCGGCTCTAAACCGACGGAAATCTGCCCTGATGGAGATGGTTAAATCAGTGTAGGGTAGTTACTGGATTTTTGTGAGGGATTCGCTTTGTCCTAACTTTATCGGATAAGTATGCGTTATTCTAGTAATACGCGACTTAATAATTTTCTACAATTTTTGTAATTTCTTAAAATATAAAAATGTAGAAATTATAACATTTTCATATTCTTATAAATTAATTACACTTTTATTTGGATTACGAAAATTTCGCAACAACCCAATACTCATGCACATAACATAATAACTTAATATCTCAAAAATTCATCTTTTTATATTTTTTCGTTTTTTTAATCTTTTAAATTATAAGCCTCTTTAACATTGCATTGTTAAAATAATACATTTGTAAGACTTTAATAAATAACGTGATAGAATTTTAATAAGTTCATAATCGCCTTTTCATTAATAACGCGGTTCTGAAAATATAAATTTAATAACGCATTTTTTAGCGATTATTACCAATTCATTTGGTTTAATTATTTACCAAGTCGGTTAAGCGAGTGAAGCTGCCGCGACAAACTGGGCTTACAATTTAATTATTCTATTAAAAAAGTTTCTCTTTGAAGGTTCCTCGTTTAAAGTTTAAGGAAGTAAAAATTTCGCAAACGAAGAGCGATCTAACGTTTAATTTCATAACATTTAAAAATTAAAAAAATAATGCGAACGTCGCTGATAAAATTTTTAATTTTTTTAACGATCCAAAGTCATCTCTGCAAATTTTCACTTCAAACATTCTTTTTTACTGCAGTGCTCTTTTCAGCGTACACGACTATTAAAAAATCTCCATCCGTGTAAAAAAAGAACCTGAAATCTTTTCAATTATTCAAAAGAATAACAATTTTTATTCTCCGAGCGGAGCAATCTGCACAATAAAAATGCGACTTATCGAATTAAAGAGAAAAATTTCCCCAGTAAATGTTTGCTATTTTTTAATTTACGAATTCGGAATCCCCGGAAACCGTCGGACCTCCCTTAGACTCGCGGGAATGCGAATTTCTGCATTCTTGGGTGGAAAGGAGAACGCGCGTTCGACTCCGGCGCCTGGCTACACGCCGTAAATTCTTCTGCATTTTGCGGAGCGCGGGGGCCCATCAAGTCGACGTTATACTGTCGATTCTGCAGCGCGCCGCGCCGAACGACAGTATAAGGCTGAACAAAAGAGACTCGCTCCTGGTAGCGGGCTGGTGTAGATAACTGACAGGAAGCGCATGAATATCATCATTACCTACTCCAGTGCGTACATGCATTTCATATTAAAAAAATTCACTTCATTTTTCCGCAGTGTCAAGGAGGAATTCAAATATTTGAAGAGAATATATTTGAAGAGAATGTTTAATGTTTTATCTAATTGGATTGAGCTATTAAATGAGAAATATTTGAGTAGGAACACTAGGCAACTGTTTCAATTTAATCACAACAAATAATGAAAATTGAGATGCTAATCAAACATTTTTATGCCTACTGAAAGCGATACGATACGATACGAGCGTCATGCACACTATACATGGACATCAGAACACACCCATTAAGTGAATTAACTGAATAATTACAGTAGTTGAATAAAACTAGAGATGCATAAATCTGTCGCATCGAGCCGAATACATATATTTCGGGACTCGCATCATCGAGGAGTGGCGATAGAATACCTTTGAAAATTTCATTTCACCGCTTAAATGCAATCCCTTTATATCGATAAATTTTCCCATATCCAAGAGGCAGCCCCGCGTGAGGAGTCGATCGTGCAGCTGTAACCGAGAAAGGCGCGAGGCGGAGGAGGGGTGGTAAGGAGCTGCGCGCGGCGACCGCGCGATAGGCCGCTCATGATCGAGAAAGAGAGAGGGCTACTCTTATCCATGCCGTGCGCGTTTGATCAAGCACGTAACGCGGTAAATTTAGTTCCGGTAGCACGGCCCGTTTTCCGAAGCGTCTCCTATTTATGGCGCCATAACCCGGCCGGGCTTTCCCGACCCGATACGTGCGGCCGGCGTAATAAAGCTTAATTATCGGCGGGTTAGCGCGCAGTGCCGGCGAAATAATACATCCGGCGAGCCCGCGTCCCAATTTCCCGCGGAGACGATATCGCGCGCCACCCCCTTCCTCCGTCGTCTTATTAAACCTGGCGGCCAATTGAATCACGCGGTTATTTATGCGCCGGCCTTTTTCACACCCGCTCGCGCTGCCCCCTTCATAATTACCCATAAATCGGCGGCTCTTTGCAGTAGCCTTTGTTGTGGTGTAGGACAAGGACCCCACTTAATCGTAAACCGGCCGCAAGGGTGGAGCCGACCACCGGATTGAATTGACTCTTCGTAATGGAGGACTATTTTCCGTGCTCGAGCTCACGCGCCCCGGGAACGCATCCGGGCGCGGCGATAAAATGGAAAATATCATATTCGCCACCCACTCGGCTTCTCCATTTCTGCGCCGCGGCCTCCCCCCGCATTTTTCTCCGCTTTTCCGTCCGTCCGCGCCTTGTTTTCCCGTAACAGCGCTTTTAAATAGAGCGAGAAAAATAAGATTTAAAGTGAAATTCCAGCTGGAAGTACTCGACGAATCCTAACCCGGTTCAACTTTAAGTTCCGCAGTTATGTACGCGGAGTTTACTTTTTCCCCCCTTCTGAAAGCTGCACTCGACAGAATGTCGGCCGGCGCGTTCTTAAGTCTCGAAAAAGAAATCCTCTCGAGTTGACGTGGATAAAAAAGGAAGAGCCCGCGGGAGTAACCTGCCCGGAATAATTGGCAGCGGCGCGCCTCGGAAGATCGGCGATCAAGGCTCGCCGGGGAATTATTGCCGCCGAATAAATCGTGCAAGTGGGTTAACGGTCGCGTCCTTAAGTATGATTGTTTTGTGCGCGCGCACGTGCGTCCGTAAAAAACGGAGCGAGCCGTCGCGGGCTAAGTTTCAATTACCCCCCGCGGCTGAGCCGGCGTCGAGCGTCGCCACTTGCGCGCGTGACAGTCCGGTATAACAGCGAGAGCCGCGCGCGCGACAGCTACGCGGGGAGCAAACAGATAAAACGCGCGCGCATACGCCCCGATGAAATTTCGACGATAAAAGCCCCGCTGGCTTTTACGCAGCTCGCTCGAGGTCGAGTTGCGTGATTTGGAGAGTAGAAAATTTAATCATTGTTTACTGGGGACGGCACGAGACCTCCTTAACCGATGAATCAAGCTTTACTTCCGCCAAGCGTCCCGGAATGCGAACCCGAGCCACTCGACGATTCTGAGTCTTATGTGTAGCCTAATACCCCTTTCGTTAGGAGAGTATGTGAAAGGGATTTTATATTTTTCTTCGCAGTATTTTACTTTTCTTATTCTCTACTTTAGTTGAGAGCAAAAATCTTTTCATCCGGCCCAGTACGGCTAATACAGGACGGCCGGTAATTGATCAACCTGTAACAGGAGATGATTAATTAGTGATAAGAAGTGAGTGGAGAAAGTGGATGTTCCTTATGAAATATTCATTTGGGCGGGAATTTCCGTGGTGTTAAATTGAATTCCAGCTGATAACTAATGATGATGGCGGCGCGGGGTACAAGCGAGGAGAGGCAGTGTCTGTGGAATCAATGAAACGAATTATTTGAAGAGTACTTTTTCTCGTCATTGCTCACGTCTATTCTATTGAATTTAACGTTCGGAACTTTCGAGTTCGCCTCTAACAAGTACCACCCCTCTCTCTTAACAGTTTCAGTCTCCAATCAATAAAGTTCGCTACAGAAGCTGCTTAAAAGCCACTGGAGTACAACGATAAGGCTACGCTCCCATTCGAGCTTAATACCCCGCAAAACTTCCTCTGTATGTTACAGTGGAGAGGCAAGCTCGATTGCTCAGTTCGTCAATAACACTTTCAAATCTGCACCCGTTCGAAAGGCACTGTAGTTTCCCTCCGTTATCGAAAATACTTTTACACATTTAACTTGGAGTGTATGCAATTTATGGAACAATTGGGCTAATTTCTATACTACCTTCTTCAGACTTTTGCAGTATTTATGTTTGTAACATGTTACGAAAATTTCTTACAAGATTCAAGTAAATTTATTTATTTATTTATTTAAAACCTATTGGAGGTAAGCAATATTACCTGTATATAGGCTGGTATAAAAAATACAACAAAAAAGACTTATAGCTAAAAACTTACAAACTACATTTCTGTATAACATTGTTCGTCCTTATTACAAAAGGCGGTTATAACTGTTCACGAGATAATTAAATTCCTCTGCACAATTTTATATAAATAATTCATAGAAAGATTAAAACAGTTATTTGTAAAATTGAATGGAGTAAAATCAGTATATTCCAAAAAGCTTAAGTCTAAAGTCGAGAATATCTTCTCGGGGAAAATTCATTGTACGCACTTTCTCGATCGTTACCTATTCACTCGGCGAACAAAGGGGCGAATCTTAAGACCGGCATTAGATGACAATCCGGAGAGTGCGGCATAGCAGCCTCATCGTTGAAACGAGGCACAGTAAAGTTTCGCGCGCGACGACAGCGCACTAGATAAGTTGGCTCCATAAAGCCACAGCGGAAACAACGCCGATTTAAGGCTCGCGAGGAAGAATTTAATAATCTGAAAGAGCTGCGAACTCTCGTTACTCCAAGTACAATGACCGCCCCCTCCACCCTCCCTCCTCCCGCTTATTTACTTGCAAAGCTGCGCCCTGGCGTCAGCTCCGAGTCCTCCGTCGGACAGTCGCCCTTCCTTTTCCCGTACGCACGACGGCCGCAATTAGAGCGCCGGAGCGAATAGCATCGTGCCCGCACGCGGCCGGCCCACCTGCGTCGGAGCGACGCTCGGAATAATTGATGAAGCGCGCGCGCGCGCTTACGCCAAAGGAAATCGTCTGGCTGGTTCTGGCCTCCTGAAAAATTCAGACCCGCGCAAAAGGGCGCTGCGACACTCAGGAGATTGGTGCTTGTAACCTTTGCTTCCCCCCACGTGCAATTGGCTCGTGCGCTTCAGCTGCTTTCCCTCTTTGGCTGCGCGCGACTCGCGCGCTTTGTGCAATTTTGTCCCCGTCCGCGGCCAGTCCCTTTCGAGCGGGTTGACATTTTTATTTCGTCTCGCGAGAAAACGAGTCGGCGACGCGAATCGGCGGGCAATCAAAAACGGAACCCGAGCGTTCATTCGATTAGTTTCCAAGTCGGACCGAAGCGTCGGAACTTTTATCGATACTCGAATCACAGAAAAACTCTTATTACTTTCTGACGTCTCCGCGATACACTTGCTCGGCGTTTTCCGCGCGGCTTTAAAACGTTTCAACGATGCATAAACTTACCCCGGGAGAGATATCCTATCATTGCCGACACTTTCAGATCAGTCGATAAAAGTGTACCTCGTTTCGAATGCCAATATCCTCCCGGCAAACTAACAATATCCTTTATGCCTCGTATTTATTACACTTCATTCTGCAAACTACCTAATTCTTTTTCACTCGCAGATGCAATTTCGTAGGTGATTTGTATGTCAAAGATAAGAACCGCCAATATCCGAATGAGGAATTGGGCCAACGTACATGAATTTTCATGTTCGATTTCTCCTACCGTAATTTTTATTGTTTTCTGCATCAATAGTCCTTCATTAATAAACAAACAAAAGATGAAAGATTACATTCCGTATTATTAAGGAGATGCATATTTAAGATTGGCGTAACTCCACTTAAAAATAATCCCCAAAAGACTAAGCGAATTAACCCAAGTCCTGGGTAACAAATTCCGGCCGACGGCGTCTAAAAGCGTAAATAAACAAAGAAGTCCCGGATAGATTACGGCGGTCGGCAGCGACTACAAGCTAGGCGACAAAAATCATAAATTATTCACTATATTTGTCATAGTGCCCGGTATTCCGCGGCGCGTCACACGGTAGAACTCGGTGGGTATAGGAGCCGCCGGGGAGAAACGGTAAGTACAGGCGCTATTTGCCCGTGTACTTAGCCCATAGTGTGATCCCCCGGGAGGACGTATAAGACGACAGCTTAGCGAGGACGCGACTCGGCTGCATGCACGTGCGCACTGCCTCCCGCCGACCCCGAACCCCCTTCCCCCTTGACCCCCGTACTCGCGCGCAAATTTATCCGCCTGTTTGTACACACCCCGAGGTATGGTACAAAGAAATTTACGCTCCCACGCGCCGAATTAAGGACTCCGCTAATAGTCGTTACCGCTTCCCGGTCGCGAGCTTTTTGCGCGAGTCAAAATGTCGCCGAGAAGCAAGGCGGAGAAACAGTCAGAACACCTGGAAAAATATACCTTTTTCTGACTGTTGTTTTTTCGCGCCGAGTTTAATGTGATTATGCGCCCGGCCGATTGTTGAATTTGCGCGAATGCGGCTAGACAGTTAGAGCTACAATGTTGTTTCAAACGAATTTCACCTTTCGTTCTATTCTTGTATTGTTTTTCTTCGGCTGCTTTAAGTGAGATTGACGACGAGTAAAATCCACGTATCGGCTTTTGGGGTGTTTGGAAAGTATAAAATGTACGCGGGGGGCAACAATAATTACAGAGAGAGTTCTTAAGCGGCAGAGAGTGAGGGTCGCGGTCATTGCGTCCGCGCAGACAAATGACGATAGCCTTTTATAATTGGATAGTGAGCACCGCACCGCTACAAAATAGTTGCCAAAGAAGTTTCACCGCGTAATTGAGACTGGCTCTAGTTCTTAGTGCTAATTAATTTTCTGCACCCATGTTGCTAGTTACTACGCTAGTACTCCTATATTACTAGTCCTTATGTTTCAATTAAGCTTAATTCTTAGAGGTAATAGCTAAACTTTATAATTAACTCGAACAGTTCTTAAGCGATATAAGATTTTTATGCTAAATAGTTTTTTCTTAAATTATATTGTTTAATTTACATTTTTCTAAAAATGTTGATTCACATTAAAGATTATATTTTAGTGTAGTGCAAACTGTATTCTCCTTCTGTTAATGTGCAAATTTTTAAAAATTTAAGAATTATTTTCTGAATTAAAACTTGATCTTTTAACCGGATATCCCATAAGCAAACATGGATTAAGGAAAATTAAAGTAGATAATGTACAGCATGAGTTTTCGTCAGTTCACATTCTCATCTCTAGCGATTACTCACATTTTCATTAAAATTACAAAAGTAAACGTCTTCAAGTTAATCCCCTAAATTCAATTTACCTACACATCCAGCTCACCGACTTTCCGGCGAGTCGCGAGTGCATTAAAGTCTACGGTTAGTATGGGAATGCGGCCGACGTTTCGCTTACTCGCGAAATCTCGTCGAAAGTCGCCGGAGGGGGCCCCGACGAAAAGTTTCGACCCGCGCGGATTTATCGTCGAGTGATATATTGAGCTTTAATATTCAGGCCCGACGCGTCGCAGGCGTCAAACAGCGCGGGAACGGCCGAATCAGCTCCCGGCACCCGGCGGACGGAAAGTTTCCCCGGGCCGTGGCTCGGAATTCGCGCGGTGTGCGATCTCCCCTGAAAAATAACGCCGGGGGAAGAAAAATCGGGAGGTGTCGATATCGAACCGAGCGAAAAGTTTTTACCGACAACCGGCGATAAATTTTGATTCTCTCTCCACGGCGCTACGTGGCGAGCGCGGAGGGCAAGCGCCCATAATGCCACCCCTACTGAGTATTTCGTGCGTAAATCTTCGCGGCGTCGATGGATTTGTGTTGACCAAAGTCTACGCAAGTGTGTACCTTCAACCTCTTTTCCTTTAAGTCGAGGAGAACCCCAACGTGGTACAAACGATTAATAATTTCATTTGGTCCTATCAGCAAACAGATCTCAGTTGATTTTTCCGGAAAGAGATCATTTCTTATATAGCATTCGATTTGATTTATTGCCCTAAGTAATATTAAGAAGGTCGCGTGACGATGATATATGCCGTGCTTCTGATCATTAATGCGAAAATAACTTTTTTATGAAGGAACTAGATTTTGGGATTTTGTCTGACTAATATATTGGATGCAATCAAGTTTAGCTTTGTGATTTTGAAACTATAGGTTGTAAATAGTGCATTTCGCATAATTGATTTGCCATAAATATTTACCGTACAAATAGATGATTGAAATGTTTGCGTTTGAATCGTCCGAATCTCTAATAACAAATACGAAACTCTCCACTTCTCATTTATAAAGTGGTTCTCAACTACGATTAACATTGCATCCCCTCCCGAGAGTTAAAAAAACTTTTACAATTTTTATTTATAGACCAGCGTAACGTAACAGCATCTGACCTTTCCTGATTAACGATCTCATTCATTAAAACAATCGACACTTTTTTTAACTTACTCGGCGCTTCCCTCAACGGCAGACTCTAATCCCAGGGGGTCGTAAAAGTTCAATCTGACGACGACTTTATCGGCACACTAGATTACCATCCATTCGTTCGCAAGCTGTCATTGTCTTTGCAGCAGCGCTAAATAATCCGAGCTCCCCGGCTAAAGTGACGCCTTGCGAATCGTCCCTTAACGCGTACACGCGCTGACGCGTTAATGCACGCGCGTATCGGCACAATCAATAAAGCCGCTCCCGTTTCCGCTCGCTTCCCTTTTTTTTCAAAGAGCAACCGACTCGCAATTAATCGGGCTAATGTGCCGCCCCGTCGACGACTATTCATGGGTTCGCGCGCGACTCGTCTCCGGCGCTTTTTCGCGCGCGCCTCTGTGCCTTTGTCAGCGCGACTTCGTATTGTGGCCGCGCAAGTTTTCCCGCGGAGCAAACTTAAACGGCCCGCTCAACGCCGCGCGTGCGCGAACTTTTTGCGTATAACGTGGAAGCGCGCCGCGGCCGCTGAAAAAGTTTTAATAAAAAGTCTAATTCGTCCTCTGTCAGTGCATCGGCCCGGCGGAAACTTTATTCTCGAGTTTCTTCCGCGGGGCGCAATATAATTTCGCGCCGGCGCTGCGTGCGATTACACTTTCGTTTAAAGTTTCCAGGAAAAAAGGGGCGAGGGGTTTTTTCGAAAATTTTTTAGCGGACACGGCGAGCTCGCAAAGCCAAAGGCAAATTGATCGTTTGACGGACTTTGTCAACATTTTGATGGAACACGCTGGAAGGACGATTGACGTTATACGTCAATACGGCGTGCGGTACCTATTAATTAGTCTAAGGCATACTGCGGGGTGTACCAAACGATCGTTACCTTGCGCTGCATGCCGCTGCTCTGTGATGCACGCATAAGCCGGTCTCAGGTAATTTTAATGGATCGCAGCTGCCCGCAACACTACATCACGCATAATCCGGTAATTCATTAGTTCCTGCAGTTTTTATTACTTTTTCCATCAGAATTCGATAAAGGAATTATCCATTTAATTCATGTCATATTATATCCGTATTAGTATCGATTAATGTGAAAATGAGAAAATTATGATTACTTCGATAATTAATTATTTGCAATTTTTTAAAAAATGTTGCTTTTTAAAACCGTTTATTGTCAAATATTTTATTCATAACGTTTCCGTAAAACGAAGGTTTAAAGTTTATTAAAAATGTATTTCTCAACTGCATGAAATATTTTCAAATAATTTATTAGTCTAATTAGTTATTAATGACGATAAGTTATAACAGTCTATTATTATATTATTAATGCGACAATTTTGCAAAATTGAAACGTTCACGTGACCTCGTATATAGGTCACGATAATATCAGTTATTTCCATTTTTGGATTCAATTCACCGCGAAAACAAGCACAATAGTTTAAAAATAGAAAAATAGCAACGCTATTCAGATTAAATTATCAAGCGATTTTCATTTGGTGCAGCTGCATTTACTTTAGCCGCGGCAGTCAGAATGATTGGTGGCTGCGCCAACTGCGAAATGTAACTTCTCATTTGCGAAATAAATAGAAGCCCGCTTATGGAGATATACACGGGGAGCCGGTGGCTTTCTTTCTTAAAGATACACATCGCCTCGATTTATATGGGCGAGACGTAGCCCGCGCATTGCGCACTGCAGCACCTCGGCGCAGCGGCGTAAAAGAGGTAAAAAACTTATCGGGGCGCCCGTTTTTGCGGGGAGCCCGCAATCAGTCGGCCGTTCTCGCTGCAAACAGCCGCTAATTTATCAGATATATTTCTCTCCCGGTCGGCCCGGTATACCCCATTATTCCGCCGCCCGGCGTTCCTTTTTTCCCGTCTCGCGGGCCGCACGTATCGATCCCCGGCGGCTTCCTCCTCGCTTCATTTCCGCCGACGTCCCGATGTGCACCGTAAGCTCCGGGAATTTTTAAGGAGCCCGGAGGCCGCCGCGGCGAGCACACGTCGGAGCCCCTTTACCCGCGCGCGATCCTCCTCCGGGCGATCGCAGCCGACGTGATAAGTTGTTGGGCTCCGGACCGCCAATAAAGATAGCGCCGGGGCTCGCCCCCTTGCAGCGCGCGATTCTCGCCTCCTTTTTTTATTGCCGCGCCGTCGATCTCATCGGCCGGGATAATTGTTTGAGCTTCGCCCCGTGAATCTTCCTTCCGCGAGGTAAAACTTGCTCGAGGGCTTATCGAGATTCAGTCGATTGCATCGCTTAGGAGGGGAAACCTTACGGTCTCGCGTAGATCGATCCCACGGATTTGGGATTCTCATCTTGACTTCCAGCTTACTTTCTCTAGAGCGAGTCTGTGTTTTAGCGCCACTTCCTTGAAAAATTGCGAATTTAGTTGTTCTACGGAATAACATTTTTCGACGCATAAAAAGTGCTTTAGTTAAAATTTCTATTATCTCTGGTACTAGGAGGACAGATGTGCATTTCGAGTTACTAACTATATTATTACTTTATGCCATTTCATACTTTATGTGCGGTGGTTGAAACGAGCTGTAATGAAATGCACAAAATTAATGCGGAAATGTTTAACAGAGAAATGGATAAATTTCGAAATTTGCATCATGTGAATGTACTTCAAAATTCAAAATATCATTTGCATATATATATTATAATTTATCACATTATCCGCTTATTAATTTTCGACCATACGAGTTTATGAATGTGAAATATCTCTGTGAAATGAAACCTTGTACAAAATTTTAAGTAAACATATTATTTTGCTACCTCATTCTCTTTTTACCCTATTCTGAATGCGTAAGAGAAAAGCTATGTATATTTTACATGAACTCAGGTAGGCTTTACGTCAGTACGTATAGAAATATACGTGGATTCACCATTATTTGTATCGATAGATGTAAATATATTCCGTGCATTTTTCGATGAAGGATATCGCACCAGAATTGAATACATCAGTGTCACTCGGGGAAAAAAATAAAATATTCAATTTTCTACGCGTTATTTTAAATTTAATTCCATGGTTGATGAAAAAAATATCGCCGAGATTTATACCCACGGGCATTATAAATTCTCCCGTGTGGAATTTACTACCGCATTCCAGAGGATTAGCGGCATTAATAAGTAACGCATTCATACGCAGAAAGTACAATTGCGCATAAGTCTTTGAAGATTTGTATGTGCATACGTTTCTATTCTCTTTTTTTTTATGACAGATTAAATCCCTTTTTTAGTGCAATTTTTACAAGGATGATGAGAGATGAAATTTTCTGACTTTTTCGCCAGGATAAACATATGTTATAAATTGACAAGTCAAAAAATGAAATATAACGGTGCTGTACCAGTCGGTAGGTGAGTTGATACATGTATAAACATGATACGTCAAAGTTTGGGCGCGTACGGCCTTTTTTTACGACGAAATGTTTATTACTCCTAAAAGTTTACATATGTAGATGTTGCCGTAAAAGAAATGTATATGTGCTAGCAGTAAACTGTTTGAGAATAAGAATCTTTTATTAAAAAAATAAATCTGTCGATTGGTTAAAAATATTTATCTGCGTTTCTCTTCTGCGCCAAATCTTTTAAAATATTTGTTTGGACAACTAACACATTTGTTTTCTTATCAAATTAATTCTTCCATGAAATGCATAAAATAACTCAAAAGAAAATATATCGATATGAATAGAGTGAAAAAAGACAAACACATAACAAATCAAAGCGTGAACTCCTCAAATTCATTTATGTAGGTATATGGAATAGAAAAAAATGTGATAAAATTATACATCAACTTTTAGGAGTATTATTGCACAAAACATCTGCGCCAAAAAATGAAACAAAAACGAAATGATTCCCCTTAATGCAAGATTTTTGCAATAACAATTTTCGGACTCGCGAAACAAAATAAATATCAAATTTATTACAATCTTTTAATACAATCGCTATTCGTGTGTAAATAAAAAAAGAGAAAGCCAAAATCGAAGGGCAACACTCGTTTTATCACTATTGGCCATTTTCCATCAAAAAGCTACGCTAATTCACGCGTGACATTATTGTGCCGAATGAGATCGTACTCGCGAGGCATCAGTTTCATTGAAAGGTGGCAAAAAGTGCAATTCGTCACCGGGGGCGATAACAATGCTCGAGCCGCGGAACGAATATCGGCCGTTCCCCAAGCAAAAGCCCCCCGGAGAGCTTACGAGCGACGACAATATGTGAACGTCAACGCAACCGATAAAGCGTGTCAGCTACACTCGCACACGCGCGAGCGACTTAACAAGAGCCATAAATTCTCGCTCGCGGTGTCGTCGTCGCGCCTATCCAAACGAACGACGCCGCCGTTGCTTAAACCCCCGCGACTCACCTACACCGGCAGGGGGTGGGGTTACCCCGGTTAAAATGGAACGCCGACCGCTTTGCAGTGGTACCGCTGGTTC
The DNA here is from genome assembly GCA_035586675.1 of Eurytoma californica. Classification (NCBI taxonomy): domain Eukaryota; kingdom Metazoa; phylum Arthropoda; class Insecta; order Hymenoptera; family Eurytomidae; genus Eurytoma; species Eurytoma californica. Next base: position 15,944 of record JAXIUT010063950.1, read on the forward strand.
GCTTGTCATGCCCGATGCGTAAGCGATATTTTGATTAATTTCTGATGTCGGTTAGCGCCGGATCGATCCCGTCGTTATTTGAATAGAGGCTCGCGAATGTAGTACATTACAGCATTCAATTTTTTGTCTTTTTCCACGTTATTGTGCTGATATGTGTACTTTGCGAATTAGAAAATTACTTGAAAAGGGTTATTTATTTATGCTTTTTTGTTTTTACCCCAATTAAATTTTCAAGCATTGTTTTCTCCTTCGTGGAAAAGCTCCACAAAAGAATTTATAAACTTTATTTACCTCAACATCCTTCGAAATAACAATAACGTACAGTACGAAATTAAAAAAAAAGAAATCTTTTTTTATTTATAGATTTAATATAAATTATTATATTCATTAACTTTTATAAAAATATTTTATATATTTAGAATTACGTATAAATAACGAATCGCGTTCTCTCAATCACAGCAGTAACCTGAAAAATTGCCCTAGAAAGATATTTATTTTTGAAAGATTACCGAAGGAGGGAAAATTCGAGGAGAACGGTCAAAGGATTTATACCGGCTCCCTTGACCGACGTCCCCTCTAAAAGTCTCCGCTGGATGTATACCGAAACCTGAGAAAAAAAGGAGAGGCGAGCGAGATTTTCCGTAGAGGAGACACGTTAGCGGCAAGAAATCTCGCCCTCTCGCAACTTTCCACCCGTTCCGTCCCCCGGTGTGACTTTACAACTGTGTCGCGGGGGAGGGGGGGGATGGAACTCGGCCTCGGCGGGGATCGAAGTTGCGGACGACGCGGGCGAACGAAAGGGGGTGAGCTCACTTGGGTTTCCGCTTCTTTTTCCCTCGCCGACTTATTCCCGCCTCGTGCTCTCTGCACCCTATCGGTCACTCCGTGTGAAACTTTTCGACGTCGAGTCGCGTACAGAACGAACCATTTCTCGATAAGTGACGGCGCCTTGTTTTCATATTTATCGCGTGTACTTTCACCGCGTTTCACTCGATTCGATTGGACGTTACGGTAATACGTGCATCGCACCACTGCAATGCATTTTCTCTCACTGACCTGGAGAGTGTTACACCTCCGGAACACCAATCTCTTAAAAACTTTGAATGGTGTTTTCTTGTGCCTAAGTATAAAGCCGGATACCTTTAGTTTGATCCCATAGGCCTTTCTAACTTAGATGGAGACTTATACATGTTTCTCATACCGCATATCATGAAATATCTCAAAAACATGAGATTATTAATTACCATGGCTTTATTTTGACTATAATTATCGATATAACAAAAAGACAATAATTTTAATAAAATGAAACAGATTTCAGCCATTCGTATGCACCTTAAACTGCTCATAAAAATCTACATTAAAAAATAAATATATGTATTAAATATGAGTAAATTGAGGGACGTAAATACCAAGCTCCATTTTTACTTTAGCACTTATTTTCAGATGTTGAAAATATAAATTAGATTATGAACTTCGAATAAACATATAATTTCTGATAATAATCGACCTCCGATTAAAGGACCGAAATGCAATAAAGGTATTAGCGTAATCAATTTCTATCCAAATATTTATATTTTATATAATAGAAGTATGAAACTGTTAAATCCCTTTATTGCATCCGGGCAGTTAAGAAATTCCATAAATTCCGTTGACACTTCCAATAACTGATAGAAACTGCACAATATTTAAATGGCTATTTTGCTTAGTAATTAATCTTCAGTAAGGTAATTATAACAATAAGTTTCACACCTTCCCGCTATCGTCCGTCTAAAAAAGTAAGTCGTTCATATCGCGGGAACTTTAATAATAGCGAGGCGAGCGTAATGCCAATGCAATATGGGGTTAACGAGCAACAGAGGGGCACGAAACGGAGCCGTCGTAAGAACAATTCGGCCGTCAGCCTTTGCTATCCCCCGAAGACTCCGCAGCCGCCTCCGGGGTGTGCTCTCGAGCGCCTCGCGCCCGAGATAAAAAGGAGTGAAAAAAGAGGGAGCAGCGCGAACACGGGGACCGGGACGATTAATTAGCTCGGACGTCGGGGGGTGGGCCTGTCGGTGCCAGAGTCCCGAGGCGCGGCGCTCTTTGCCTCGCGCGGCAACTCTTGCGGGATTTTCGGCTGTGACGCGTATCGCGCGCGCGCCACCTCCGCTTATCCGACCTAAAAGGTTTTTCGTGTGACCGACGAGATGACGCTCTCGGCCCCGTATAAGCCGGCCGGCGCTAAAAACGCCCGATGCGCCCCCTGCGTGATAAGCATCCCGACGGGCGGGGCACGCGCCTTTTTTTTGCGCGCGCGATATAGCCGAACGCGCCTCGCTTCCCAAGTGGAGCTCGTTGCTCCCTGAACGGCTTTGAATTAGCCTTTGCGGTTGTAGTGGAGATCCTCGCTTTCTCATTTTCGCCGCTCCAGCTCGAAAGCGTTACGTTGTTTTGCGATTCCCCTATCGATCGCTGAATATAAAACAGCGCGGCGCCATTTAATTGCCGAGAATACGGGGGTAAAAGGCGACAGTCAAATTGTTTCAACTGTTATGGTATTTTCTACGATTTTGTTAGGGAATGTATTCAGGTCAATTTATTGTTTGTCTTATCAGGCGGAAGCGAATTTTCGTGATTATTTCGAAGTAGAACTTTGTTCGAATTCACGTAGTGAAGCTAACATGTGTTGACGTTCATTTGAGTCATTTGCCGTGTACAAGATGTAATTGCTTGAATCAATATAAATTCTCTAAATGGATAAATGGATTGGTCAACACCGAGAAAATTTGCACGGTCTACTGATTCTGTTGCGTGTGTCAACAACTTTTTGACTGCTATTTGTAGAGGAAATTCGATTTTGCAGCTGATTATTATGAAAATATTTACCTATGTAAAATCTTTTGTTTTTAAAGAACCTTTCATGAAAATGAATATTTTTATTTTGAAAATGTAAAAACGTCAACTATATGATGGACACCAAATGAACACAATGCAAAGTAACAGTCAATTTTACATAAATGAAAAAAAATATTTTTTTATTTCGCTAAAGCATTTTCATACTTATCAAGATACTGTTTCAATGAAATTCATAAAATACCTGAAGCTTCAACTTGCCAAATAACTACGAGATAAATAAGAAATTCTGAATTTTCCCTGCAAGAAATAAGGCCGCCAGTGCGCAATATTAGTTGCAATTGGCGCAGCGCGCGCTTACCACGATCGCATTAGACGGCGCAGGTATACGGCGCGCGCCGGAGGCCGCGGCGTCGGTCTTCCGCCGTCACCGGCAGTCGCGGGGAAATAAATCGAGTCGCCTGGGAAATCACGCGGCAGACGCGCGATTGCGGGCGGGCGCTCTTTCCCCGTCATTAGGCCAATCTCGGCCCGACGGCGGCCTGCGGCCCGCGGATTACAATGGACACGGAATGTGGGCCGCCGGCGATATTGAACGGGGACACGCACCGGGGACCGCCCGAGGATGCGCTTAAGCGCTTATTCATGCGGCCGAGGCTGCATTCGCGCCGCGCGCGCTCGCCCGTTAATGCACCGCAATCGTCTTGGGGCCCCGTAAACTTCCGCGGTGGCTTGCGCGATCGCGCGGAATGGCCGCAACGTCGGCCGATCGACCGCCTCACATTCATTTTTATCATTCTTGGATCTTTAGGGGAAACGCGGCTAAAATGTTAATGTCGGGTGTAGCGGGCGTGAGCTATATTGCGTATATACTCTAGCGTCAAATTTCAGCTGCAAAGATATGTTGTATGCTTAAATTTTTTAAGTAAGTTTCAATGCGAATGTAGAGTTCAAAGCAGTAATAGAATATTTAATTTATTTAGATTTAGCCAGCGGAAGTATTTCAACTTTTCATCTCTCAATGTTAAATTGAATTAAAGTAAATGTCAACTGAACCTCTTATAAAGCATATTTGGTAGCTATTTTTATGACTATTGTAATAACTTAGTTTTTTAAGAAATTTGTGTAGACCCAATAACTCATTGATGTCTTGTATCGTCTATTCATTAAAAAAAATTACAAGCATTTTACTGGTTCATTTATCTTCCTTAACTAAATGTTGGGCTAGAGTCTACCCTTTCCGTCAAAATGAGGTGTTCGATCAGAATTTCCTGTCGCGTACAAATAGGCGGCCGGCGGTGATTTTCGATGTAAATTATTGGTGTTCGATTTTTTTAGACCAAAGTTCAGAGAACTCGATTAAGCTGCGAAAATTGGACCGCGCGATTACGCAATCGCAGATTTACGGATGATATAATCCGGATTACCGAATAATCAGTAGAAATAGTCGATTTTGGTCAGCCATCATAATTTTAATAACACTAAGGTTTGCGCTATAAACTATTCGGAATCCTGTTCTCCTAAAATTTAATTTAATTTAATTTTACAACTTTGGAATATTTCACAACTTAATAGAGTATCTATTTAGCGGGGATATATCGAAAGAGTTAAGTAGGTTAGAACTTTCATCGAATTGCGAATACGCCCATCGGTTGGCATTGAAAGCCGAAATAGACGAGAGAGTAGCGGAGATATAGCTTCATTTATTTTATGATGTAACGTAGTTCGCGAATTTCCGTTGCTATATAATTAAGCGAGAAATTGCGAGTACCCTTGGTCGGGGAACAATGTCTGACATTCGGAAAGGTATAATTTCGAATTAGAGAGAGATTTGAGACGGCCGGGTATTTTTCGCGTAATTCAAGCTTGTAACACGCAAAGAAATTATTCAAGGCATGCCATCTGATTAAGTAATTATCCGCATGCTAATATTCATCGCTCACTCCTTTTCTGTCGCTACTTTCAGGCAACGTGGTATTAATTTTTTTCACTGCAAGCGCTAAAATATATTACGGCTTTTAGCTTAATCATGTTGTTTTATTTACGTCGCTGACACGATTAACGCCTTTCGCAAGCATGCATGTTAATCATAAGAGAATAACAAACAGTGAGAATTTCCAATTAATTCATTATGCGAAGTGTAAACATGCGGAATTCGTGCAAATTGAGGATAGCGAGGTGAATTATTTCCTGCGGATGACATTAATTTTTCCGAGACGTACAAGTAGGCTTGTTGTGATAAAGTAACTGACGCGCAGGATGAAAGCGTCGAGATAAGGAATCGAGATAACAAAATATGAATATAAAGTGCACATTTGAATGAGCAACTGAAACTCAAGGATGCCGCGCCAGTAGGAAAAACTTTTCCCAGGGCCAAGCTACTTTTTCGCTACTTTGCCACGTGCCAGTGTATGTAGATAGAAAGCCCGGCGACAAGCTTAATTCAACAGGTGCTGAATCCCCTGTACTCGCAAGTTGAAAAATGTCATGCTCACCAATTTTTTCCATTTCTCTCTTTCCTGTTTTCCCTTTTATTTTGCTCTTTTTTTTTTTAAAAAAAAAGTGGCATCGGGAGAATTGGCAATCGAAAAGCGGCCTGCGAATGAGCTGTCTTTTTTGCATGTTAATTCGAGCTGTTATGCATGCTTCCAAATTGACGACTCGATTGCAATTCATATGAGCGAAGGGAGACAAGGTTCGAATGTTCGATGCACATTCAAATGAAGGTGTACTATGTATGTTGTTTTGCACAAATGTTCCGAACTTTCGCCCGCACCCGGTGAAAAACCTATGCATTTGCAAACTTGACTCGTTTTCGCGACGAATATTACGAAATTTTAACTTTTCCGGAAACTCGCTCTTTGATAAATGCTTGCGCTCGTGAATTATACTTCATGCAGTTGCGCTGAAAGTTACATATTTATAAACTACTTTTAAACTTCCTTAAATTTTGTCATTTTTTTTGAATATTTTTTGTATGTAAAGCAATTCTCTAAATAGAAATTTTAAAACTGCTAGAAAATATTGTGCATTACGTTTATACTGTTAATTAATACTTGTAAGTAGAAAAAGTCGATTATGGTCAGACACTTCTATTTTAACAGTAATTTTCTTTTAAAAAATCATGGAGTCTAATTGAAACAAAATTAATGTTAATTCCTTCCTCTAAATACTCACATTTATTTCTGACTTCCCATTAAAAAGTACTTAAGCCATACTCCTTACCGTATTCCTACAGGCCAGCAGAACAAGATAAAATCTCAACGTAATTTTTACTACGCGAATCTTAATGTCTTCTTCATTGACTGTACTTCATGATTGGAGAGATTTAAAAAATTAGAGTCAAGTAGGAAGCAAAACCATAATTACATATCGTTTGAAAAAAAATATAACGAACTCAAGTAATTTTTCTGGAAGTCTCAGAGCGGCAGCTAATGTTTCCCGGCAATCCCATCAACTGCGAATCTAATTTTACGAGTGACACCGGGCGAGTCGTCGGAATAAACTTCCGGGAGCGTTCGACGCCTCTCGTAACGAGCCTAAGAAAGTTCTTTTAAGGGCGCCACTTCCCAGCGGCGTCGGGGGCGCGAAAGCGGACGCATCCGCGTCGGCGGGTCGCGAACTTTGGCCGCAAGCTCCCCGCGTAACTCGTGGCCGCGCGAGAAAGCCGATACCGCGCTAGTTGCGAAATAACTCCATCTGTCGCTCGCATCCGAATGCCAGGGGGGGAGGGGAAGAGGAGTTCGAATCGGAAGTCGCGCGCCGAGCTGCGGTAACGAGGCCGGCTGTTTGCTCTCGCGTTACAAGATTAACGCCGGCGCGGTCCGGTCGATCGCCGCGGCAATTTCATCCCCGCGACTTAGGGTAGGGGTGGTGCCGCCGCCGCCGCCGGGGAATCGACGCCGCGGGGCTCATCACGCCCGGCCGAGCGTCGGGCGCGCGACCTTACCCCCTGCGACTGTGTACTCCGTGCGTGCACTCGCTTAATTAACTGCTGGCCGCCGGCGCGCCGGCTCACCCGCAGCTGCCGCTGCGGCCACCGCTGCGGTCGGACAGATGAATAAGTTTCCGGTCAACTTGCTCGCTCAATTTTTGCCCGCGCGTCCCGGGCTACCCGGAGGGCGGGCGCCCCGTCGCCGTTTTTTCCAGTCGCCGAAGGATTTATGCTGCTTCTTTTTTCTCTGGTATAGTCCGCGAATTCTGAAACGAAATATCAGCGTATTATCGCGCTAAAACGAGTGACCCAATTTCGTCGGGTTTCCTACTTTTTGATGACGTAATAAATGAGCAGTGAGAGATGAGAAGAGTTTGAACGGCGGGAGAGGAAAAAAGTTGGTGAAAGCGTTCGCCCATACCCTATTTCATTTGCGTAAATGCGAGTTCAATAAATACGAGTATTATTTTTAAAATGATTGAACAAGGTTCGTTTTTAATTCCAGCCATTTTTTGAAAACTCTATTACCTTCTAGACTGGAACGACAAAGTTTATAGACAGCTGTCAATATACCTATAACTGGAAATTTTTCAGCGATGCATCCATTTTCAAATCAAAAATAAATTTAATAAAAATTCTCACGATACAATGGTTATTTATTTTAAAAAAGAAATTTCTTTACAGCACGTAAATTCCTTTTTTTCAAAAATAAATCATCATTGTTGTTTTGAGGGTACCTAATAAAGCCGCTAAGAGTTGTGGAACGCCCTACGGGCACTAATCTTACATCGGTCAGACAAATAATGCTAGCCACTTGAAGCGAAGGAATTTTTGTTGAGCTTAATAGGGGTGCCTTGATTTACGTACCCGTTAATTAGATGCGCTTTACAACAGAGAGTCTTAACATGTGTCTTGTGAAGTGCTGCAGAAGCGCGGCATTGCTTCGCGAAACAATTTACAGCGCTTTGCGAGCGGGCAAAAGTTTCTTCTTGATTCACAGGCGCACCCTTTTTGACAGACTTAATGGTATATCTCGGTTTGTAGTCTTCTACGGTATAAAGTACGTAATAAGCAGTTATCTGCACTCGTTTCAGTATATCAATTATAATTATAAACTATAATAAATAAAGTTAATAATTATTAAAATTAATATCAATAATAATTATTAATGTTACTATTTCGAATATTTATGAAAATAGATATTTTATTATCTTGTGATTGATTATTACCAAAAAGTATTAAACTGTAAAAGTTTATTTATAGTGCGAAAATAAATAAAAGTTCAATTCAATCGACTTTATTGGCAGTTAATTTAAATTCCAAGGTGACAATGCGCTCATTGGCTAAAAATGAACTAAGCGGAAGTATAAATAATAAAACGCTAAAAGAAGCTTAATTTCTTAAACTATTCCCTCTATATTTGGATAAATCGATAATCTGATATATTTTAAAAGAGAATAAGTGTTGCAAAGAATTTGAAGCAGGAAAGTATCCGAAATAAAAAGTAAGTTTTAATTTCAAACGAATCTTTGACATGCCTTCCCGAGCGAAAATTCACAAAAGAAAGCTCGCCCTAAAAAAGTTTCACCGGCGCGGCAACAAAAGCCTTTAAAACGCCACTGCCAAGACTAGTCTTCGATGCTCGAGTGAAAGCAATTTCGAGTAAGCCTAACAGGTCAATAATTACCGGCAATACACCGCGCGGCCTTCTAATCGCAGGTCGGCGCACAAAGCCTCCCCGCGGTGTCCTTGCGCGCAGCCGCGCTCTTATCCCTGCCTCGCCGGCGGATTTGGCGAGGGCGGCGGAGCGCGCGCGAGCGCGAAAGAAAAATAACGCCGCTAAGAGACAATAAATTAACGGGCTGGGTTATCGTGTGTTACAGGTTCGATAAGTAACATCGACGGAGCCGAGTATCACTGCAATAAAACGGCCGTTAGAAAAGTGATTAGTGGAGTTGTTGGCGCGGCGAGCTCCGTCACCTCCATACAAGTGGCCAATCTCCTGCGGCTTTTTCGCATCCCTCAGGTTAGTGATTTAATGGATTTCTTTTTATGAATCTACTGTATCAACGTACCGCTGGAGTAATTCATTTGTTTGAGCTTTATTTAAACGCAATAAAAAGGTAAATAAAATCGTCGATTCCTTTTTTTATGCATTTGAAATAAAACAAACAATCATTTGATCAACTGGCATTGATTTGTTTGTAAATAAAATTACGGTGGAATCTTCAATTTCTCCAAACAAATACGGTCTGTTTACAATCTCATTTAAATAATCTGCACGAACGGTCTCGTGAAAATGGACTTCCTCTTAACGTTACAAAATGTTAAATTTATATCATTTCTCTCATAAATTAAACCACAGGAGTTAACGGATTATTTTGTAGAAGGACGGTATCTTGATAGGGTTGTCAACTTCCGCGATCTGGGAGTACATTTCTATTCCAGCTTATCATTTGACCGGCACATATATTATACTGTCCTTAAAATAAATAATTTAGTTTGACTTATCAAACGATCGACAATAGATTTTAGTGATACGACATCCGTTATTTATTTGTACAAAACTGTAATTTTGCCACACCGTAAATATTGTGTGAAGTATTGAAATAACACGCAAAGCCTCTGTCAGCATGAAAAAGCTTTTGAGAAAAGGAATACCAGTAAAAAAAACATGATGGAGTTTTCTATGTCAGTAGATTTTCTTGACATGATGAAATTCGCCGTACACTCTTTTATTTTTTCTATTGTTTTTATATCGAAGTGGAAACATAATACATAAAAAACATATTTTCATATATCTTCTGTATTATCTATTCTCTATATCGATGTCTCGATAAATATGAACAATATTTACGTTGGCTGAAGCGTAAATGTAAGTTTTGAATCGCAAGAAACCATTAATTTCAATTAAATTGAGATTTGTACGTTAGAAAAGTAGCGAATGTCTCTCGGCTCGGAAAAAGAAGGAGAAGAAAGTAGCGTGCGGGTTGCAAGATTCTCCGCGATTAATGCGCACAGGCAAAAAGCTCGCGGAATTTGTTTTCAGCAGTTGACGCCCGTGGAAAAAGTGGGACGAGCTTGGCTCGCGATTTATAATATTCCGCGAGGGTTTCGATTACTCCCAGGCCAGTTGATATATCGAGCGGCGATTCCGTTTAAGCGGCAGCGACCCGTGAGACTTTATTTTTGCGTCGAGGCACGGGAAGCATTGGCTTGAAACCATCCTCGCGTGAAATCACCTCACCGCCTCCTCCTTCTATCTCACACACTGCAGACTCTGTCGGCGTCCTCCCACTTCCCCCGCCAACACCTTATTCTTCCCCCCCTCCACCCTTATCTTCGTTTCTTCCCTTTCGCGTACGTGCCCCGACCTCTCCGTTTTTTCCTCGCCCCGTTTCCTCTCCGCCGGCTTTTTACGCTCCCCCTTTTTTTTCCTTTTCGCGCCACCGAAATTGCGGGATCCCACGTATCACGAAGTTTTCCGCCTCGGCATAATTCCCGCCATTGTCGGGGACCCAAAAAGTGGCTAAGCTTCCACTTCCGTGCACGACGTTCGGAAAAATCGCCGGCGATCTCGCGCTGATTTCATAATTTCCGCCGAGATTTCAAAGTTTGCTGATTATACAGAGGCGCGCGCGAGTATTTGCAGAGCGCGCCCGCGCGCTTTCACTGTACAGCGTCGACGCGATTGCGTTTACCGGCAATAAAACGTCGCGACGTTTTATTGCGCGAAATCTTGCGACGCAATCAAATTCCCATTACTCTTCTTGACAATGCCCACTGAAAACACGTAACGCGCGGCCCCCTCGCTTCTCGTTTACTTTGTAATTTTGCGCTCGACGTTTTTTCTGACGCGACGCATTTTGAATTTAAATTTTTATATTGCGCCCTAACGCAAATGAGCGCTTTAAAAAATTCTCGAAAATCCGAGGGCGGAATATTACCCGGCGATCGTTAGAATTCGGTTCATTATTATGTACGTACCATAAAGGTAACTTTTATCTCTTTCATTACACGCCGGCGATCGCAAAAGTTTTCATAATTAATACACTGAGTAATGAAATTGTTATTGTGAAAACGACGGCGCGGAAGCCATAACTAATTTTTGTTCGCATTGACACTCTAGTGTGTTATAAGCCGCGTCCTTATATATCGACCAAACCAGCATGAATGGTTAATTACAATATTTATGATTCCCCCTTCGTCAGATGAGCGACGAAAAAAAAAAAAAGAGGGCACTGCAGTAATCCGTGCGAAATCCATCATTTTTGATGAGCTTAAAAAGAGATAAGTCAGATCGGAAGAAGGGCCTCGTTCGAATCCACGCTAATTAAGCCCGGCGAAGACGGCCGTAGAATTTATCGGGAAATAACAAAGTCCCCGAGGCCAATTATTCCGTTACGGAGTTCCTCGGGCTGCGTCGATAAGAGATCATGAAAATGTATAACTCCGGGCGTCGTCGCCGTCGTAGTCGCTCGAATCTTCATCCTCAATGCGACTCTCCCCTCCCCGGAAGTTTTCCCGGGCCCAGAGATGCATTCCCCTCACGTAAGTGAGCCTATTTGCATCCCCGACGAGTTTCGATCCGGCGGTCCTGTGCAATCACTCTTGAGGAGCTGCCGGATGATGATTCTGCAAGATTTCGCGGCGCTCGCGGCCTCGAGTGTGTATCGCGGCCGCGGGCGCGTGCAATTCCCCAGCTTGAAACTTGAATGGCACCACTTTCTGCTCTTGATACTCGAGCTCCTGCTTGCGCCTCACGACTACCTTCTGTGTAATAATTATTTACCACTTACTACGATTCCATTTATTCGATATACTTATAAATTAATGTTTTTAAAGCGCTTCGTTTTTTATGATTATTGTAGATTCTGTCACTCATTTTCCTTTATAAAATAATGAGTGCACTTAGCTTCGTATTAATATTATACAACATATCGTTAATAGGATTATTACGTTATCGAGCATTGCAAATGTTAATGTATCATCAAACACCTTAGCAGTTTTAATGGTGGAATCATTTTATTCCTTATAAAATAATGAGTGCATTTAGCCTCGTATTAATGTTATACAACATATCAGTAATAGGATTATTACGTTATCGAGCACTGCAAATGTTAATGTATCATCAAATGCCTTAGCAGTTTTTTTTTTAAATCAAATTAAAATTGTCGCATCAGTTTTTTTTCACGTTCACGAAGCTTGACATAAAAATGATGCATGGCTTCAAAGTAAAAATGTTACGTGTATTTAACATGGGTTTTTCCATTCAGCCATAAAATATTCATAGACTTTTAATTGATCTCGCTCAACGTGCTTCGTCGTTCTGAATTTATAGTTATCTTCAATAATTCGATTTGAAAATAAAAGTCGCCTAATGGAATATAAATAAGCGGTGGGAGAAAGAGTTTTACAAAAAGTTGTCCTACTTTAAAACGAAAGTAGGAAGATTCCCAATGAAACTTCACGGGATAAGTCTTGACTTGTAAGTCGATGCGAGCTAAGTTTTATAAGTCGCATCGCCCGCAACGATTCCTCGAGCGCCCGTACTGTTCATATTTAATAATTAAATTTATTCAAGTGTTGCTTCTTCCTTTTACTCAGAATATCCCCACTACTTTACTCTTTTACTTCTCTGATGTTTAATTCGTTTCAAAAGTTACTTTGAGTTTATTCTAACACTGCAAAAGTTTAATCCACTTTCATTCATTAAGAGATTGCAAAACATGAAACTGTCAGAGCAAACATATAATATCTAAATGTATTTAAGCCCTAATTTAAAATAACAAATGTTGTTTATTCTTCAAATGACAATTAAAATAACAATTTTCCTTTACCTCACTTTTCATGTTATAGAAAAAAAATGGTTAGGTATATCAAAAAAAGAGATAAGCGAAGAAAATGTCGAGTTTACACGGATAAACGTGTAGGTCGTGCAGAGCGCAGAAGGCAATTTCATCCTAGGATCTCCCGACATCGTGTTTTGCCGCTGGAAAAGATTTGCCCAAATGATCCTATGGCGCAAATGCTGCCATAATCCAACTGCAGCAAGAGCAAATGTCTTGTGTTCCAAGATCAACCCTATTTATCTCGCGAAACAGAGTGTAACTAGAAATTCTAGAGATAAGCCGCTGGTTCAATAATTACTCTAACGTAACAGCTTATTTTATTATTCAGCCCATGATGAAATTACTCCTAATTCTTTTTTTGAAGGATGTATAGTTAATGGAGAATTTGATTAAAAATTAGTGAGTGTTCTTCTTAAATTTTTGCACTTCTTTTGAAAACTAAGGAACGAAATATTTAAAATACCCTGACTCGGTAAAGTAATCAAGAAATCTAGTGAATGGCTGCTTCTATCAATTCTTAATTAGAAACGAGCTTTAAGACGCTAAGAAATGGAACTTGTATTTCTTCTTTAAAAATATAATTTATGTTTTCGTCTTTGCAACATTTTAATTATATCTTTCATTCACGTATAAAAACACTCTAGAAATATTTACTGTCCGTTGAAATTTACTTAACAATCAAGAAAAAGTACCAGCTCTACCGAGTTTCGCCGGATGCCATAAAGTTTAAATAATTTATCAACGCGAAAGCCACCGAAAGTTGTAGTAAGAATTTTACCGAGATATCAAACGAAAGTTTTATGTACCTAATTAACTGAGCCGAAAAATCAAGTTATAAACAAATCTGCTATTGCCAAGAAGCATTATGAACTTCATTTCTTTGCTTAACATTTAACGAGCAGCAATATAATCTAGCATCCGGAAGTAATAGAAGACAAATGGCAGATGCGAACATCAGTTAACTTTCTTTGCGCTCAGAATGAATTAACGCTATTCGCTTCGGCGAGTACTTTATTGTGAAAAAAAAAAGTAAATATTTGTTTCTGGATGAGCTTTGCAAAAAAACGTGCCAACGCGTGATTTGGAAAAAATATCGCATCATGTAGCAAATAAACGGCTGATCGCATGAGTCATTTATTTTTATTGTCTCATAATGACCGCAGTTAGAAGAATGTAAGCTATATAAGAATATTAAGCTCGAGAATCGCAAGATAGTTTCATTCGAATGGGAAAGCTCTTTTATTATAATACGAGCTTTTGCATCGAGGGCTCGCGAGCGTAACTTTTATTTTTCCCATCTATTTTTTCCTCTCCACGCCCACTTTTTCTTCGAACAAGAAAAACATTTGCGATGCAATTTTCGGAGAAAAAGAGCTTTTCATACAATGACTTTTTTCGAACGTTTATCGACCTCCAATATAGCCTTGATAAATATCCGCTATTTTTTGAAAAACAAAAGGCGGATGCACGAAATAAAATTGACGTTGAGAAAATATTTAATAATAATCAACGGTGAGGATTTAAAACCTTTGAAAGTAAATACAAACAAATAAATGCAATTATATTTATTGAATTTATATTTGAACTGGAAGAATGTTCGTTCATTCCATGAAAAACAATATCTATTTTGATAATGTCAACAGTAATAACAGTAACGCAGTTATGTTGATAGTTCCAGGACGATATTGGCAAGGTAGTCAAAGAGATCCATTACTTATGCCTGACAAACAGATAGCCTTTGCTTAGATAGCAGCTTTACCTAACCAGCAAACATCGTAGATTACATGTATCGCAACTGACAATAATTGCCATTCGGAATGCAATTACTTAATCACTATCAGATTAACTGAAATTCATTAAAATTTACATAGCCTTTTCCTACTTTCAACATTCAATAAGGATATGTTCGTCTAAGGAAGAGTTGACGATAATAGGAATCAAATAAATAAAATTCAACTATATCCGTCTGATAGAGAATTAAAAAAAGATCAATACGTATTTTTTATACTTTCAATTTGACGTTTATTAAGAACGACATATAGCTTATCAAAAAGCTATAACTTTGAAATGACCTCACGTGATTTTTTATCGAGATATCTTTATTAATAATCGTTAAATGAAAAAATAAAAAATATGAATCGATTATTTTACAGTATTCTATCGGACGGATGTTAAACTAAATTTGATTATTTTTTTCAAGCGGGATCTCAATTTAATGATCCGCAGCAGTTTCAAGGATGAATAAAGGAAATTAGTGAATTAAGGTACAATTACCCGAGAAAGGTTGATTGAGAAAGTCTCCTTTGCTTCAAGCTTTATTAGTCAAATATTCGCTGTAGTCCGCAGTACAGCTGTGCAAAGCTTCTTCAGGAGGGTCGAGCCACGGCAGGGATCCCAAATAAATTCCGGCCTCTCGTGAGAATTTACTTAGCGTCGGCGTTGAGCGAGAAAAGAGCCAAACGAATTTCATCACGACCCTATCGATCAAAGAGCAAACTCGAGCTCGGCGACTGGCTTAGCCGCGGCTCGTGGCGCGCATTTTCCGCGGCCTCGCTCCTCCTCTCCGGGGGACTCGGCTACTCGAATATTGCTCTTCGGGCTTGTGTACACTTATATACCATGATTACGAGGCGCTTCATTGAAATCATGTAATGTACCCACTCGGCGGGTCCGACCCTTTTTTTCCTCCCTACTTCCTGAAAAGTGATGGAGAGTACAAACGGTGACGTAACTCTGATTGCACGACTTACGTAAGACCGAGGCTCATCGATCAAGCCTAATTGATACGCGCCTGAGTAGTTGGTGCACTTTATCCATTGATTAATAAGTCGAGACAGCCGGCTAATTAAGAAACCTGCCGAGTGCCGGCGAAGGTCGCGGCTCCGGCTCTTCGATTATCGGCCGCGGCTCCCGTGAAATTTTGATGCGGAGTGTCGCCGGATTCGGACGCTCCCGCTTTCTTCCCCCTTTATCCGGCAATTACCGGAATGGAAAATCGAAACGCGACCTCGCTCCGGGACTGGAGGCGGGGGGGCGCGGGCGATAAGGAAAATTCCTCGGGATACTCCGCGCCGAGAAGTCCGACCAATCTGAATGGACAATCTTGATTGCGACACTTTTGGATCGCGCTGCGCTGAAAACGTAATAAGAGCGACGGGAGCGGAAGAAGAGGGTCAGCGCCGCTGAAAGGGAGCGCCATTAGTCGCCCGCGCTCCCACGAAAGATTACTCAAGTACGTTACACAAGTCCAATGTGGCCGATTCCAGCCAACTGCACCGGCGTATCACCTTTTCCGCTCGCTTTTTATTATTTATGACTTGGAGAACTGCGAACTTCGCGTCGGGTTACTTCAATCTTAGTAACGCCCCTTTCATGACGTAATTTATCTCCGAAGAAAAAAAAAGTATCATATTTTATTTTGCTCGTTTATTTTCTTGTCCTTTTTTGTCCTCGGCGCTGAACGAAGGTATAGACAATAATCTTATTTTATTAATACTTAAAGCGATTGTAATTTAACTAATTTTTTCAAGGAATAATCTCGCAAATTCGAGATAACTGCTTTGTTAGCTTCTAATCCCACTTAATTATTATAATGTTAATTAAAATACGAGGGACAAGACAAAGTATCATCCTAATACTGCTACTTCGCTTCTACTTCCAATTTCATTCAATTACTTAAGTACAGGAGAAACTACTTATTGATCCTGAGAGCCCAAAAATACGTGAAAAGCTAAGCGAAAAAGTAATCGATGAGTAAAAGTTCTTTTATAAATACGACTGCTGCAAGTACTCTGTCATTGACAGGATTTCGTAGATCTATTATCTTGCGTAGTATAAGAAGTAGTTAAAAAAAGAGTTTGTCTTCAAGGAGGAAAGATAAGATTTGTTTAAAAGTTAAGCAATTAAGGCGCAAAGTTAGCTTCAATATAAATTACTTGCAATAAAACTCGATACTTCACTATTTTTTTCAGACTCAATTTTCAGTAGAAAATTAACTCGAAAGTTAAATATAGAAAACCTTTTTTTATTTAAAACGAAATAAAAATCGTTTATATTTTTTTAATAAATCAATGGTGCACTTAGCCCGTAGATATTCTTTTTGTGGATCAAACAAACAGCAATAATAAAAAATAAAAGGTATCTACCCGTCAACCAATCGCAACCCGAGAAATTGTCATTAAAATTATAATTAAACTATAATTGTCGTGAAAATCCATTCCTTTTTATATATAAAAGGTATAACCGTTTAAAAAGCCAAAATGTTGATTGAATATTCCGTATTTCAAACGGTCATAAACAAACATAAAACGCCGATGTAATAAAATATATCGGTTTACCGGCGTACATAAAAAGGCCGCAATCAGTCGCACTGACGCATTACCATTTTTGTAAAACTTTGGCAGTAGGGCGAGCGCACTGGACGGCAACGGGGTGATCCGCTCGACCGAAAATCCCGCGCAATTGCGCATTTACCTCCCAGCGCAATCTCGTACATCGCTTCGTGCAAACACGAAATAAGCGCGAAACGCCGCGGAACGCAACGAGAGAGAGAGGACGAGCTAGCGAGAGCCGGACAGAGGCCGGCAGAGAGACGAGTGCAAAGGGAGGTGGTTATAAAAAAAGGATAAATGCAAAGCGAGCGTCATCGCCGCGGTCAAATATTGGAATTGGAACGGGACAAAAAGAGAATCAAAGCTGCAGCGGCCCGCGCGGCTTAATGAGGACTGTTTAACATAAACGGCCTATTGTCTATGTAAACTCCCCCGGCAGCCGATCAATAAGCGCGCCCTTATTCCGTTACGTATATGCGATGCCCGAAAGCGCGTGGAAAGCGGATGCGCGCGTGCATCGCGGATATGTACGATCTTAGACAACTTCATGCGAATAAATAAGCAAGCACCTTTCCGTCACTGTCCCTCGGTTAAATATTTGAAGAGAATTCCTCGGTCTATTTTTTTAGCGCTAAAAGAGCATATATTGAGTTATACAGTAAACACATGTTCAAGCGGATAGTTTAGGACGAGTACGTAATTAACAGTGGCTGCGCGGCCGCCCCTGTTCGTCCGGTGCCTTTTCATAATAGTTTGTCGTGATTGTACAACGAAGTCCGTTGACGTCCTAAAATGCTGCTTTATAACATAATTAACATAATTAACGGAACATCAATCGCGCTTAGTTGAATTAATATCGCGCACCGACTTCGAGGTGAGCTCAGCGGTTGTAAATAAAGCATCATCGTTGAATTGATTACCATGAGGAAATTCCCGGAAGCAAAATCGCGATCACAAGCATTTAGTCGAACGCCATTGGTAATTAAACCGTTCCGGCTGTAATAAAGTGCGGGCATCCATTTGGAACTTTGATTTGTTCCAGAAACATATAATCCTCCACTGATAATTGCCAGTCCTCGCAGATTCCAATTTCATCGGAAATATTTCGACGGGGATTCCCCGTCAGTTCTTCAAACACGCAAAGCCCATTCAGCCGATGGCTCAACGAGCATCAGTTGATCAAACGCATTAATAACCATACCATTATAACGTGTTTTCGTTGGCCGCCGTCGAAATCGGCGCACCGAAATCTTCATCTAATGATAGCGAAGTGGATCGTCAGTCTGCAGCGCTGAGAGCTCGCCGAACTGGAGTGGGGCGCAGCCGCGAACTCCGTATAACTCCGTTCGATTTCTCATTTTAAATGCGACCCCCCAACCCTGGCGGACGATTAAACAGCGCGAAGTGGCTCGATTTGAACCGACGTGGCATTAGAAACTTGCGAAATCGATAGCGCCTTTATCTCCGCCGGCGGTGCCGACACTCGCGCGTATCCCTAATCGCGCGGTCCGGCCGGGCTGAGAGCGGCCGGCCGATCGATGCGCCGGAGGCGCGCTTTAATCCGACTAATCGATTATTCAAGTATCCCGCGCCCATCCCCCCCTCCCCCTTCCCCTCTCCTCTGCGAAGATCTCGCGCGTGTCCCGCTCAATGGCGTTTGATCGCTCCATTTGCCCAGACATCGAGTACACCGCGTCGCGCGTTTGTCAAACGATTCGTGCTCCGGGCGCGCAATCCGAGCCGGAGCTCCACTCGTTTTTTATTCGCGGGCGCGCGATTGATCGCGCCGAACGTGATGTTCGACGCTCGCGCGCCTTAATTCGCCGCCCCTGGATTCACAGATTGGAAAGAATTATGAAACATTTTTTAACGTGACAGTTTGGTGGAAATGAAAAGTTTTTAGTACAAAAGTGGAAGAACATAATGAATATTTGAATTATATTCCAATATTTTATCGAATGGATTTAATGGAATTTCTCTTGTAATAATTTACACAGTAACCTGATTCTTTAATTTACTCGACATATTTGCTATGCTTTTAGTTATTTCTCATGTTTGGTAAATGTTGAGTTTTATATTTTCTTTTATTTTTTAATTAAAAGTTGTTGAGAGGGTATCTTCTAGGTCAGACATTATAATTACAAATTCTTTACTCTATTTTCTTTTTTATCAAATTGATTTATGTTAATCTCGTCTCACGTCAGAAGATTGGAGGGGATACAATTGCGTAAATATTTTGCGTGGCTAGCAAAAAACCTCAAAGCATAACTCTCTAAAATTAAATGAGTTTAATTAGGTCACATTTGTACTCGAATTCATTAAGTTAGTCACATTTGTGAAATAATTAGAAGAAAATGCTTCCATAGGCGGCCGAATTTCAGAAAATTAAGTGTCAGTTAAATTTGATAAAATCCGTGACTCTAACAAAGCGTGTCATGACCGTAACGAATTGAGCACTTCCCGAGGTTCGACGCGTCGGCGGCTTTCAGTCCCGAAACGCGCGTCGAGTAGCAGCGCACGGAAAAAACTTCAAGACCCCTTCGACGACTCTCAACCAAGTGCGCTCGACGCGGATCCCCGTGAATCTCCGTGCCGCGCACCCTTCGAAAGCAAGAAAAAACACCGAGAAAAACAAAAAAAAGTCCGTGATGGTGTAATAAAAAGAAACGACCTCCGCCTGACAATGAGGGATCCGCAGGCGGACGGCGCGGGCCCGTGTGTATTGTGCTCGGGCGTCGGTGCGGTGCCGTCACGTCGCGGATCCCCTTTAGTAATTGCAAAAGAGCTGTTCCCGCCGCCGGGGCGGGATAAATCGCTGGGCGATCTTCGGATGAGGTCAGGCCGAAAGGAAGAGGGAGAGAGGAACTTAAGTAGCAATTTCCTTAAGGGGCTTAGGACGGAAGATGCGATTCCTTATCGTCGCGGTTCGTTACTCGTCTCCTTTCATCGACGTCGTTGCGCATCCGTAACGCTGCTCCACGGCCATTGACGAGACCCGGAATTTCTCGCTCCTCTTAATGCATCGATTACCGTTAGCCTTGAGCACTGGGGTATACGCACTCGCTTAATTCTGATTGTATAGCCGATAGTGAATTGATACCTTTTTTTCTTATCCCACTCCATGCTCCACGACTAACGACCGATTATTTTTCTTTCGAGGACTCGTCAATGCTGACAGACTTAAAAGTGGTGTACTTAATTTGACTTTTAGAATCGCGTAACGTCAATTTTTTTAACAACAGCACATTGGCTTTGTAATATAAAAAAAAAGGATTAACAGTTGGATGTTTATTTTATTTAGCTGTTTATTCATTGCGGAGATAAAAGAAATTCGAAAATTACAGCGGTCGAAAAATATAGATACCCGCGTACGCCCCCAAACGTATTAAATTCCAATCTCGTAAAAATCTATGTCGGCGTAACATTTGTTTATTCCGAGAGCGTCGAATTTTCATTTTGCAGGGATTACACCTAGCTAGGCGAAAAATTCATGCCTCCCGAGGGTGCGTTTGAAAGTCAATTCAAAGTCGGTGTTATTTTTCACCTTAGGAAGCGGAAGCTTCGCGCGCGCCGCCCGATGGGCGTCCACGCCGCCGGAAAAAAGGGACGGCCAAAATTTAAGCGCAGTCCCAAAGGATATCGGCGAGTTCTAAAGACTTAGTTCCACAGAGCGTTTGCCTCGCACCCCTCGCATCCCCGCGCGGAATCTCCGGATCTCCCTGGAGTGCAAACGGGGAGGGTGAGAAAAAGAGAGAGAGGGATACACCGAGAGAATTGCAACGATATTTATTCAACGTCATCATCAGCAGCGCGGCGGGCACCTCCTCTTTCATTAAGCGAGACAATTTCCCGACGACCGATCGACCTGACGGGGCGGAGCGGAGTGTACGGGCGCCGAGTTAGTCCCCTTCAGTGGGCGATGAATTCCTCCGTTAATTTTCAGAGCATTGAATCCAAGTTGCGAGGTCCGCGCGCGTGTCATACGATAGCGACAGCGTCGCGCGGGGCAGCGGAACATTTTCAATTAACGGGATCGTTCGAGGTCGGCGTGAGCTTTTTTTTTAGTTTGCAAACCGAGCGAGTCGGTCATGCGTCAGACTTTCTCGAAATACGAGACTTACTTGCCTCTTTCGTTCCTGATGTACTTTTCATGTTCGATAACCGTGTATCTTTATGCTCTTGTATTTCTTTCATGGGATTTTCTGCTTTATTTTGCTTATGAAAACGTAAACCTTTCTCGGTGTAAAATACGCCGTCGAAGAAATTTTATATTATCTAAATGTGAGCGGCCGCAAAGTAAAACAAAAGTAACGTTTTGTAAACATTAGTGCTGATTGATTCTTGACTGGAATAGCTATGTGGCGGAAGAAAAATTATTTTCTTTTTCGTATTAATTTATAAGTTCATGCAACTAAAGTTCTGTTACCAAAGAACCAAATTATCAAATTTTGATTACAACAATTTACTACAATGATTTTTATGAATCGATGTTGGCATCACGAAATAGCTTAGTACATGGTCAAATAAAAACGCTTCTTAAAGAAACAAATTCAACTACTCGTGAATCTTTGTGTAAAATTTTAAAACCAGTTCTTAGGAACGGGGAGATTTTAGAGCTTACAATTTTTCAAATAATTATTCTTTCGGCTTTCGAGAAAAAGGCAAACGATAAGACCAGCAAAAATTCACCGAACTGCCGTGCACAGCCCTCGAAATTGCGCTGCATTATTCGTGAAAGCACCTCGCGCTCTCGAAAACAATAACTCAGCGTAAAAGCCGCCCCTCGCCCGCTGCATTTATTGCAGTCAAACACCGTGCGGTAACAGGAGTAGAAACGCCAGGGGGCTTATAAGAGGGCGCCCTCATTTTTCACGGAGCAGTCAATGTCACAAGCGCCGGCGCCTTCCTCTAAAAGAAAACCAACACCTGCTCTGACAAACTGTGATAAATACATTTGTTTCCCGTCGCTCTCCCGAAGGGGGGATCGCTGTCTATACGCGGGTCGACAGATGAAAGACGAGAAACGCCACGGAGGTGGCGTCCGCGATAGTACCACGGCCCAGACCTCATTTCTCGCTACATAAACCGGCTGTCTTTCTGCCGCTGCACTCGTAGCGTTGATCGAAACGTGGGTTACGCTGCCTGCATGCCACGGGATTCCCTCCTCCTACAAATCTTCCGGGCCACCCCTCGCTTCATGCGCTCCAATCTTCGGCTCGATTCTTTTTATCCCATCAAACTTGTAAACTCGGATTAAACGAGGATTAAACTTGGATTATCAGTTTGTTTACTTCTGTTTTTTTGTAATACTATTAGCGCAGGCTTTGATGTATCGTCACCTTGCTTAAATAAAGGAGAGTTTCGGCAAGTTTTTGTGATTTATAAGAAAAAGATATCAAGTAATTGCGACAAGTTTTATTTATCCTAGAAAATGAATGCTTTGTTTTTCAACGATAACAATATACAATATTACATTACTTCTTGCGTGAAGCCAACAGACTTTACTAAAGGTAAATCTAATACTATAAATCTATAGATCTATATACGCCTCGTAGTATTTTTTAATTTACTAATTATGTTAGTTATCGAATTATTTATTAATCGATAAATTACATAATAAATTATTTTACCACTATATAGAAAAGGGGAAATGAAAAAAAAAAAATAATAAAAATTCCAGTAATTAAATTCAATGAAACTGTAAAATGTTCAGCAATTTGTTTTTGCTTGAAAATTGAATAAATTTTGAAATTCTATTTCAGAAGCACCGTCGTTGTAGAATGCTACTATACCATTTAATTTTAGTGAAAAAAATATACAGTGGCTATTATTGTAGAATGAAACGTAACTCAATTTATCTTTAAGACCTTGCTATCCGTATAATTCAAAATAACAGGTAGCGTTTATATTTAATAAGACTCCCCAAAGCTATGATCCTCCTAATTGAATCGGAAGGTAAACTCGAACAAAAAGGTTGATAAAATGAAAAATTCAAGTTGATACACAACAGTGGCGCGTAAGCAAGATTAATGCCGGCGGCGAAATAATAAAGTTCTTAAATTCCCCACACTGTCGGGTCTCTCACTTCCCCCGGCAACTCGGAAGGCAGACAATTGAGTTACACGTAACAGCCCAGCGGCAAGAGATGTCTTTCTTTTCCGTTCGGTCTGCAGCCGACAATAGCGATGCCGAGCGACGAGTTGAGTAATCGCGTTACCATCACCGGGGATATGTACCAGGATTAAGTTACCGGCAACCAGATTGCTTCGTAATTGTAAAGCGTTTTGTGCGCCGAAGAATTTCCCCGGCAGTTCGATATCGGCCTCCTTCCATCTCCCGCCGACCGCACAAAAGATCCTCGCGTTTCCGAGCGGTGCACGTATCGGGCGAAAAATGCAAGCCCCCCGAACCCGGTGTAATCCCCTTATCGACGGTAATTTCCGGAATCTCCGTAATAAAAACAAATGTCCCGATGGCGCCGATAGCCCGCTAAGCATCGGAATCCTGCGGATGACGTTTCCATGCCTTTTTTTCTTCCTTCTCCATTTTTTCCTTTGTTGACACGTCCGCGGAATGTACCTTCGAGCTGCGATGGCATTGGCATCCCCTCAACTTGGATTAGCGATGATACGAGAACAAACGCGGCGTTTAATGAAATTTCGAAAGTTTCTCAGAATTTCAACGATTGTGTTTCAGGTTTCCTTCTTCTCGACCAGCCCGGAACTTTCGAATAAACAGCGCTTTGAATATTTCACCCGAACTATACCGAGCGACCATTACCAGGTTAAGGCTATGGTCGAGATTATTAAGCAAATGAACTGGACGTACGTATCCGTCGTGTACGAGGAGAGCAACTACGGAGTCAAGGTAATTATTCTCCCTCTAAACTTGAATAAGTAAAAGTAAAACTTGACGTAAATAAGCGAACGGTCATTTATCCTACTACAAAAGACTACCACTTAGAATAATTGGAAGGCATTTAACGTCGAATAAGTGTGTTTAAGTCAATTGCACTTATTCAACTTTATTACATAGTATTAATAAATGCAGCTTTTCCAGGCTGTCTGTTGGTAAATGAATATTTTTTTTCTAACAATACCGTTTTTCTGAGATTTTGAAAATATCGGAAATTTCAATTTTGAACTCATTTCCCTGGATAATAGAAGAGAAAACCACTTCAAAATTGTTCGTTCCCAAGGGGTATTGCAATGATCCGCTCTTTCACGGTAAAAGCCGCGAAAATCATCTACTAAAACACCCATCCGTCATTTATCAAAAATATTTAATAAAATCATAATAAAAACCGCTTTCCATTTTTATCGCATTAATAACGTGAATTCTTAAAATTCATCGGGACAAAAGACATTCGCGCAAACGTAAAAAGCAACACTCGAGATAGACAGAGGGAGCAAGAGGACGAAAGAGAAAAAAAAGTAATTTCGTTCATTTTTTTCTCTTTTCTTACTTTGTTTCGGTCGAATCCCCACCCTCGCTTTTGCGCGCGCGGCATCCCCGGCTTCATCGTCGTCCCCTTTCTCCGGTAATGATTTATGCGTCGCCGTGCGGGCGCGCGCCTTCAAAGGGAGCCCGTCGCGGATCCCCGATACGGCCGAGTTCGAGCGGCCGCGAGTGCACGGAATGAAAAAAAAAAAGAACCAGTCGCTCGCGCACAAAGGGAGCCCTCCGCGCGGCCGGCATAACAATAATCTTGACGACGGTCGACGCGAGTGCACGGCTTTACGCGTCGCTCCCTATTTCCATGTTTCTTACTTAGCGGTTGGCCGCATTCATCTCCCGCGCGCTCTCGCGGAGCTCGTCTCGTTTTTGTTTGCGGGAAAAGAAGAAGGGCCGGCGAGGCCCCAGTATTCATAAAGGGACGCCTTAATTGAAAAATATGTTATCTCTGGAGACCCTCTCCTCTCTGAATTAAAGTAGCTCTTTGAAATTTAAGAATAACGTGAAATATCTCCGGATTGTTTGTCGCCGCTTGAAGGATGCGCCCAAGAATACTTCTTTTATTCATGCTAAAGTTTTTAATATAAATACCGCGCTGTTTGAATCATTTTGAAGAAAACTTTTTAGTGATTTTTTTTCCAAGGCCTTTGCAAATTTATTTTGCACCATTAAAATGACCTTTGAAACAAAGAATTAATAAATTAATAAATAGTGCGAATGAAATAGACACCCGATTATAAGGAATATACCATAAGCTATATAATGATAGAATTGGATTAAGAATGAATTCTATTTTTCCAATACTCTTTAGACTTTGTTAAAAAAGTAATGCTTGTTAAAATGTTGAAGATCAATTAGCACTAATTCTCTTCCTCGGTAAACGGTCTAGAAAGTTATCTCAAGATTGATTTTTTCCACTTTCAATATCCATAATCGAGTTACTCTATTTAATATGTTCTTGAAATTTTAATTGAATACGACTTTACTTTCTTGCCAATTTAAAAAAGAAATTTTGTCTCCTCTGTAAAACAAGTCTATACTGATAAAAATTTAAAAATCTAATGTAAACAAAGCGTCGAAATAAATTTAAAGGAAAAAAATTGCATAATGGAGCTGGCCGTCCGGTTGCATTAAAGTCACGACCTTTTATTTAGAAATAAATGTTCTCCCTTTCGTAAAATCCAATCTTTTATCTTGTAACATCAAAACCTCAAATTCCGCGCTACTCTTCAAATTTCCATAAAACACTACTTTATGTAAATTGTACAACACAGTCGGAAATTTACTTTGCCACAGATAGTCCGATTAATGCGTATGAAATGCAAGAGAAATTTTGCATTACATTACAAAATTTCCCTCAACCAAGATAAAGTGGATAAATTACATTTTTATTCCCAAAATGCAATAATACCTTTCAAAATCATCGCTTGCAAAGCCAAGCCCATTCAAGCGAGCATAATGTACCGATATTACCTTGACGTAACAACTTACGTTTCAGGCTTTCGAGGAACTAGAAAGCCTGCTTGCTAAGAATGAAATATGCATCGCTGTCAAAGAGAAATTGGTGAAGGACTCGGGAGTCGCTGATGAGAGCGTTTACGACTCCATAGTGCAGAAATTACTAACAAAACGTCGCGCTCGAGGTAAGTAGCTCAATGTGGGATCTTAACAGTCATGTCAATACTTGCATAGCAAAATAGAGAAAAGTAAAAGTGAGTGAAGTTTTCCAAATCGCTGTAAATTCCGGGGGGGGGGGGGGGGGGTAGTTACTAGAAAACCC
>JAXIUT010063976.1:0-42048 GCA_035586675.1 Eurytoma californica
CGCGAGTAAAATAACCGCGCAATCTCGATTTCACGAATTTTAAACGAGCCTGTCACTTACTCACCCCAGGCATTTTTCAAAACGTCACTGAATTTTGCGGAGATGCATGCAATTAACTCACTTTTCACAATTATTAATTAAGAGTATTTATTCTTAATGATCCCGCATTTAAATTTTTAATTTATCGTGCGCGGTGACGTTGTTTGAAACTGAGTAAACGACATCAA
This sequence comes from Eurytoma californica, assembly GCA_035586675.1. Classification (NCBI taxonomy): domain Eukaryota; kingdom Metazoa; phylum Arthropoda; class Insecta; order Hymenoptera; family Eurytomidae; genus Eurytoma; species Eurytoma californica. The sequence goes on from JAXIUT010063976.1 coordinate 228, forward strand.
ATGTATTACGACATTTCAGAAAATATTAGCCAGCACCCTGATAAACATTTACAGAAATCCTTTTATACTTTACATAAAATGTAAGCTGCTCCTAATTAGCCTTTGAAAAAATTAAATTGACAAAGGGAAGGGATCCGGCGAAATCGTCATGTAAGTCGCGCTAAAATACGACACGACATTGGAAATCTTCCCCCCGACGTTCCGCCGCGTCTCCCTCTCTGAAGCACTCAACGCGCCCGGGGAGCGACGCGCATTAGCATAGCTTTCCCAGCGGTAACGCGAGGACGGAAAAATTCCGGGCCGACGTCGCGCCCGGCTTTTCACCCCGCGCGCACGCATATTTCATTTTGTCAGTTTCAAGCTTACGGCGGACGGCTCCCAGTATGCGTTTTATTCCTCGTTGACTCTGCCGGACGAGTTTTACGCTCGCACGTCACTTTATCCCCCCCTCGTCGCTCGCTCTACCGAATCAATCATCCGAATGAATTTTTCATTTTCTCGGCAGCGGGAAAGGACGCTGGCGGAGTACCGAAATTAATCGCTCGCCGAGAGGCGTACTTTGAGTTGAGTTAAAGCGAGAAAAGACGCTCGTTGCGAAACGCGCTAAGTGCGGTATTTAGGAGGAGCTGGTAAGTGGTGTGCTCGAGGGTTTATCGCTTACGTTCGCGTAATGAACGTGAAATACGAAATGCTCGTGAAACGTAACGAACTTTTCTTTCAGTGCGACCATAATGAAAGAACTGTTTTTTCCTTTTCTTTTTCCTTTCTTTTGCTTTCTCGTTTAAAATTCATCTCTCACCTTTTATAAATCTGGCGAAAGAGAACTAAAAGGTAAGTTTTCTTTTAAATTCTAACTGTGCTGTAAAAAAAGGTGACGAATAAAAATTCCCCTTGCGTACGTACGTCTTTTAAATTTCGTTTTTTTTTTTTAATTTGGTGCAATTTAAATGTGAAATAGAACTTTCGTAATTTACGGTGCAATTTAAAGCAGGTGCAATTAATTGTGCAAAACGGCAAGGCCACTCGAGGATGTGTGCGCGACCAGTCGATGTCCTAAATTTCTAAGGAGCACAATGAACTTGCAAGTTTAAACAGTTTGAAATCGACAAAACTCGCCTTTCGCAGTAGTGATACGTACCTACACGTATTAGAACCATATATTTCATTTTTCCGTGCATTCACAAGAACGAAATCCATTTACAAACGTCGACACGCCGGAAAAAATTTTTTGCACACACGTGGAATGTAGCACATTTGAAAACAAACGGAAAATACGGTAACGTCCCTTTCGTGCCGTGAACGTTTTTCTACAGTTCTCGACTCGAGCTCTATAGTGCAGGATCGTTTGATCTAGGACAATCCCGGTACTGCGTTAAAGCTACATATTATTACCGTTTCTCGACGAAATTAAAATTTATGTGCATTTCGTAACTCTATAAAAATATTCCTGTTACTTAAAAAAAAAAAATTTTGTTTTAAATTCAAACGGCAAGTCAGACGAAAAAAGTAATAAAAAAATCGTTTCTTATAAAAGAAACCGAGAAGATTTGAAAATCGTTCAAAATAACAGTAGCCCGCCGCTCGCGAAGACAAGCGATTAGCGAGTCGGTGCGTTAGGTGAGAAACTTCGGGAGCGCGCACAAAGGCTCGTTGGCCGTTCGGTTTTCAGGCGACGAGTGTACCTGCAGACTGGCCGCTTTCTCGCGGGGTTGAGCCGCGGGCGCCTCTGGGGTTCCCTCTGTAGGTCAGAGGAAGGGGAGGGGGCAATGCACCAGCAGGCGCACTAACGGCCGGCGTGTCGTGCCTCGGCGCGGGCAGGTCCGCTCACCCTCGGCCGTAATTATCAGTTCCGTGCAGGCGGCGGCGGCGGCGCGGGTCGATCGAGTCGCTTTCAAAATGTCAGAGGGCGGAGATTTAGCCGGCGCGCGGCTGATCGAGCAGCGGCGGGGCCGGCCGCGATCCTATCGACGAGGACTGCCGAGTCCGCGGCTCCCAGGAATGAGGACGACGGCCCCGAGTCGGGTTCCCCGCCCGAGCGCCGGAGATATCGCGCGGGCAACCTGCAGCGAAGGCCCGCCCTGGGCGCCCCCTCTTTTCTGACCGACTTACCCGCTAACTTGCTTCTTCTCTCCCGGCCGCTTTAGGCCGGCCCTGCTTCGTTTATCCATATTTAACTCGAGGCTTTGCTTTCCTTTTATTCCGACTGCTATTTTCAGATAGCGTGGCTATTCTTAGCCCAAGGGCATAAAGTGTCACTTAATCAGGAGGAAGCGCGGATTTTATGGAAGGACCTTGGCTGCTTCCGTGAAATACTTTATTTTCGAGCTAATGTGGGCATTAACAGGCTTATGGACCATCAAAAAAGCCAATGTTTACCAACACTTCGCTCAGGGTAATAATAGTGAAAAATAATGTTACTTCCGGATACTGGCACGAGAATCTCTAAGAAAAACTTTTTTTAAATCAGAATAATCTTTGCAAGGGGGAAGAAGGTAAGGGTAACTCACTGGGGATGCACCGTTTATTGGAAATCGACTTTCCTCGGTGCTACGCGGAAACTTGATGAATGTCTTGTTCTCCTGAAATTGCTGTTCTATTATGCGCTCGACTTAAAATCATCAATTCCCTCGCGAGTGAAAATTATTTCTATCTTCATTTTTTTCAAACTTAAATCAAGATGTACACTGAAATTAACCACGGTTCATTCAAACTCTAGTAACAAAGTATTCGGCAGGCTGTTCGAATATTAACATTATTCAAAAACTTTCGTAAATTTGAGTCACTTACACCGATATTAAGAAATCATGTAATCACGGAAAAAAAGCTTGTAATCGAATGTTTTTAAAATTACCATTCTCTTTGAAAAAATTAAAAACTTCCTCTAAGTTAAGTGTAGTAATTTCATCCAGATATATATATATATCTACGGTAATGTTTAAACATACGGCTGGATGGTGCTAAAGCTCAAAACGTTTCGATATAAATTTCGTATTTGAATTACTTTAATTAGTTAATGCCATTTAGTCTAATGCGTTTTAGTTAAATATTCTTCTGAAGTAGAAAGAATTTGTTGAAAATTGAGAATTCTTCTGAATTTTATTAAAAGACTATGAAAAAAGCGAGCGCGCGGGGCAATAACAAGCATTGCCAGAGGGCTAAAGTCTCCTCGGACGCCCCCGAGGAGACAGCCGAGGGAAAAAGCTCAGCTCGTAAGAACAAAAGAAACGGATAGAAAGAGAATACAGGGGTCGGCGGTAGGGAGAATCGTGACATTAATCCGAACGCCCTTCTCAAGAGTGTCTCGGATTTACGTTTTGTAAGTACACCGAGCAGGCGACTCTATCTCTCTTTCGCAGAGTCGAGTCGCGCGGTGCTCCGGGAGCTTTGGCTCGGACGTGTATTGGCTCGATTATCGCTCCTGCGGTGTCGTTCGCTGCGATTTTTTTTCCTCACCCTCGATTTACCGCGAGTGTTTAATCGAAGCGTTTACTCACTATATTTACTTGTCACTCTCGAACCAGCGAGAACGATGAAATTAATGAGAGTATTTCGATTTTATTGCAATCTCTTTGTCAATATATGTATTCATTATTCAATTGCTCGTACCTTGAAGTTGCTTTAAGTGAAAGTACAATCGAGATAAAAAAATACAATTCAAAATGAAATAATGTTTCCTTGAAGAACGCTTGGAGAAACGGGCGTGGTTCGCAAATGACATGAAAGTAAAATTATTTACAGTCAGCCCTCATAAAAGAGCGGAGCGCGGTGAGAAACAAGAACGAAAGAAGAGCAATAGCAAGGCGAGGTAAGATGAAGAACGAGCAGGGCAATAAAAGAGCGGAGAAAGAAGGGGGTGGGCGAAACCGAGGGAGGAGAAAAGGGGAGCGCGGAAAAGACGGACTAGCTCGCGCGAGACTGCATAAACCGTCACGCCAGTCGCGAATGAGCTTAAGGTCGAGGATCCATGGAGACCGCGTGAACACCCGAGTCGAGACTTTACATCGCTTTACGAGCTCCCTCACCGTAAATGTTGATTCGTATTCAAAAGATGTCTGCAATGCGAGTCTCCTTATTCCCCAAGAATCTACGAAAGGAGATGTGCGCCGAATGGAATTATTAATGGCGTCGTGAGAAATTCTCGTTAGATTCTGCAATTACTTAATTTAGTTTACGATTATAGCATCATCCAGTAATGGAACAAGCATAATTAATTCTATGCCAGAGGAAAAAAGCGAGTTTCATTTTTCTCGCAATGAAAAGCAGCACAATAAAACTTACCGAAAATAAAAGTACCCGTGGGAGTTTTTTTGGGAAGCGAAACACTTACGGGAAATTTGTTTCAAAAAAAAACTTTGGTAAATTTCCCGTGAAAACAGAATTTTTGGAAATCTCGCGAAAATTGTGTTTTTTTCGTGGGAATCGTGCGAAATCCGCTTTTTTCACGGTAATCTGGCGAAGTGAGCTTTTTCGCGAGGGTATCGCGAAATAGATTTTTCTTCCAGGAAATTCATAAAATATGCTAGTCTTCACATGGCATCTGAAAAGAGGTAGTTTTCACCAATAAATTGAAATTGTATCTTTTTTCGTTTGGAGCAACGACATCATTTTGGTTGAATGCAGATGATCGAACCTTCGATGTTTGAGAGCTGCGTCGAATCTAAAAGAAGTTCTTTCCGCTAGGGCTAGTTGGCGACGGACAGCTCTTTTTCCCTTCGGCCAAGCGAACTGACATCGGGCTCACCTTTCGGAGTCATCGCACACAAAAGTGCAGGAACTCACGAAGGAGTTATTCGCGATCCGCTCAACAGAGCAAACTTTTAAATAGCCATCGGTGTACATGTTAAGCTCCTCTCGGAGGACAGGCTTACTCTTTTTTTTTTTGCCCGGCAGACCGCACGACTCGCGATGACGCAGGATTCATTGAGAGGGAGTTAACGGGATTGGGGCTTGATGAAAAAACTTTTAAGGTGCTAATTTACTCGCGCGCTTCCCACACTGCGCGCCCGCACTATCTGGTTATCGTAACGAAGCTGCAAAATGATCGCCGAACCTTTTTAAAGTTAATGGATGTCTATCTCGATTTTTAAAGAATTTCACATTTTATTCTTTTATATTTTCATAATTTAATAGACAAGATTTTATCTTTAGAGGTTGACGTGTTTACGAGTTTCTTTGAATTTATCGAATTTTGGCGTAACTAGGCGTATCTTATCTACATATATTATGGCTTGGTAAGTCACATGAAAAAGAAATTAATCTGTGTTTCTCTATTGCTAAGTATGGTATATGCATTCCAAGTTTACATCGGATTAGAACTTTTGCGGTAATTCCTTATTAAAGTTAAATCTGTTCTCGAATATTGTCTTTATCAGTCTTTCAAACGCAGTTCATGATAAGAATATAAAATAGCCTTTCATTATTGAGAAAAAAAGAAATTCCTACCATAATCTTATAAATATTTACTAAATTTTAAACAATTTGAAATCTATATTACGCATTTTATCTTTCAAGGTAAATCCGTACCACTCCAACAGTGTACCAGAATTTATCCGGCATCCTCTTGCATATTAACTTCCTGTAGCAGCGCTATCTCGCTTCGAAGGGAAGACAAAGGAAGCGCGGGAAAAAATAACGAAATTCTAATAAAAGCGCAAGCTTATCGGAGCGGTTGTAAAAATTCAAAAGAAAGCGCACTCCCTGGCGTTGGGGGTTTCATCGATCGGCGATCTCCCGACAAGACTTCGATCGCGTCCGCAGGTTGGCCGACATGGAAATACCAACGGGATTTGCGACTAGCTCCCACGAACTTGTCGGAGTTTATGAAAAATTCTTGCTCGCCGACCCACAGCGGGCGATATTTGTCTCGACCATCGTACACCTGGCGTTGCATTTCTCTTTTATTTATTTTTACTTAAACATATTAACAATGCGATCATTTTCTAAGATATTTATAAGAATACTACTTTTTACATATCGGAAGAAAAAATACAGATTTCTGCGTTTTGAGGGATTAAAGAGCGATTTATTGTTTGTTGTTGTCTCTATTTATTTCTCTTTTACACTGATTGTTCACTTTTTATCTTTACTTTAGCTTCTGTATATAATTTTTGATTTCTCTGCACGTATATGATGCTTACAAATTGCATTTGGCTCTCTCTTCCCTTTCTTTTAACATTGGACTCGCGTACCCACTGCACTTTCAAGATACTTCTGAGAAATATTATTGGATTCGTACACCGTGGAATCCGATATTGCGGAACAATATTTTATATATTTGATCACAATAATTTATACGATTTCGCAAACAATTTTGTACAACAGATTTGTTCTAAAGTAATAATAAACAATTAAATTGCGCGTTCAACAAACTACAAATTCCCGCTGATCCCCAACTAAAACGATTTATTACCCCAGCTATAAATTAAATTCGGAGCAACACCTAAGCTCGGATATTTCCACCCGCCGCGCATAAAAGAAATTCACGTGTCCTCCATTCGCAGAAGGGGGAGGATGCACTTCGCAGTTTTGCAACTGTCGAGTAAAATCTAAGTGATACGCGCGCAATTTCCCCGTCCACCCTGCAATCCTCGCGGACAACGATGTCGCGTCAAAGCGCTCGCCCCCTTCGTCGTTATACCCCGCTTCGGCGTAGTCCGCGCGTCGTTTTCGCCGGCTCGAAAGAACGGGGCGGGCGCGCGAGCTGATATCCCCGGAGGCGGAGGGCGAGACCGGCTTATCGCGGAAAGCTCGCCGAGCTCGCTACGCCGAGATCTAAGGCTGACGCATCCGGCCCTAGATGCGCTCCTCTACTTACGACCAGGGCAATTTCCAGTAGATTTCGTTTATGCCCCGCGCGCTTTGCGCGCCTTTGTGATAGCGAGCGGAGTCGGCTCTGATGCTCGAATTTATTAGAAAACGCAATTTTACTCTTTTTTTACATTTTGTCATCACACGAGTCGAATGCAAGTACACTTGTATATGAATTCATTTGAAATGTAATTTTCACGTTTTTAATTTGAATAAATCGATTAAAGTAGATTTATAAATTTGTTATGATTTAATAAAAATTTCAAGAGCTATGAAAAAAGCGACTTACGTTAGTAGCAGAAAATTCCGTTACAAAGTAAGGCAGCGGTTATTTCCCGTCTATATTTCCTTTGTACTCGAGGTTTTCAACGTCCTTGTTGTAGGCGCTGTAGATACATGTTTGATCTGCAGTAGCGAAGGGATACATAATAGAAAGAGGAGAACAAGAAATGACAAACGGGATGGAGAGTTACTGGCAATAAGGTCGAGTTAACGTTCGAACGACTTGCGAAGCTGCGAGTGTGATAAGCAAGGACCTTCGGACCCGGAGCGACTCACGTACAAGAGGCCAATAATAGAAAGCGTTGATAATAGAAAAACGAAGAGGAGCAATAAGCTCCTGGAAAGCATAAGAGCCTCCGTTGATTAATATAAAGAATATTTCATTAATTGTTTTTCTCGCTCTCTCGAGATATTTTTAATTGGATACGAATTATTCGTGTACATTTCGGTAAACCGAAGCTTAATAAAACGGCGTAATACTCAAAGTTTGAATAGTCAATCTGAAGTCGGAATGGCAGAGGGTCTAAATAAGATCAATAAAAGCGAAATAAAACGAAAGTTTGAACTGAAATGAGCGAAGAACCCAAGATTCACATTAGCGAGTGAGAGTAAGAAAGATTAAGGCCGGAAGGGGGGGCGGAAGTAAGCTAGGAATGCATCAATAGATCGTGAGAGACTTCGTGAGAGTTTTCCTTCGATTTTCCTTCCAGTCGCGAGGGGAGGGGAGAGCGGGATTCGATCGATTCGATCCGCTTCTGGTCGGGCGGGCCCTCACTGAAGCGCCGTCGATAGTTCCGAAACTCGAAATAATTCACTTATCCCCGCGCAGAAGCAGATCTTTCCCTTTTGTTTCTATTTCGCTTTGGATCGCAAGAAAGTGGTCGAGTGCTTCCCGCGCAACTTCTTGTCCCTTTAGGGTCGACCCCCCGGAATTTGCTTTCCAGCAGCGGCGCCGGAACTTTGCGCGGGAGATGTGTTTTAATACTTTTCGCGTTTCACCGCGATTTCCATCAATTTTATTTTAATGCTTCCGGACCCCCCGTGAGATACACCCGAGACTGAATTTATCGCCGCGTCGCCGCTTGCTCGGAATACATTGGAATAATTTCGTATTTTGGAAGGAGATTGAGTTCTTACTGAAATTGTGTATTAACTTTTTTGCTTGAATTTTGCGCCGAGCGAAAATACAATAAAATATAACTTACTTGCGGTTAGATCCGTTACACTTTTAAATGGAAATAAAGTTTTGAATAATGGTGTAGTAACGCAGCGTCCGACCAAAGTCCCGTTTTACTACTTGAGTAAAGTAAATGTCCCAAAATATAAATTCACCGTTCGTATATTGTGTTCTTGCATCGTTAATTCCGAAAAACTGTAAAATAACGATGAATCCACGTCAAAAACTTTTAAAATAAGCATACCACTCGAAGACGAACTTAAAAAAATGAGGATGACTCTACCAAAAGCGCAAGGGCAAACAAGCATAGGAACAATCACCGCTGGCGTGATCCGTCGTCATCACAAGAAATTTCATCCCCCGGCGCAAACATTTTTCCGGCGGCAACGACCTCAGCGCCCCTCCCGGCGTTTTCCGGCCGATCCCGTCGCCACTCCGGTATCCACTTACACTCGCGGCCATTATACTCCGGGATCCGTAAATTCATATCGATTGCGCGCCCCGGGCACACAGCCTCATCAATCACCGGCCGCGTCGGCCGCTGGGTAGTTTTTAAGCTGGGCGCGACGCGCGCGACGAATCATGTAATTGCTTTTGCGGAACTTCGCGGAGAGTGAGCCTCGTTTATAGGTCCGCTTAATAGCGGCACCTCGGGCGTTATGGCGCTCTAGGCTCGCGGCACCTCCAGTACGGCTCGTTCAGCCGCTTCTGTGCTTTATGGCTCGTACCGGCGAATGTCTTTTTTTTCCTAAATTTTTTTTTAATTTTGTTTAATGTCAAATTTTACGCTGTCGTCAATTCGTTTACCAAATTGCAATGGGACCTACAGTTTATTGTGGATAGCCCTACTCAGAAGAATCGATTAAATCCTATTTACAAATAGGCAATATGCTTAAATCGGAAATTTACATCAGTGGTTCTACTAATTATTCCTATTTGAAGAGAAAATTAAATGCGATTAAATAGTAAAAATACACAAATTAACATTGAATTTAAATGGGATTAAATAGAAATTATATGAGGAGGGAAAATTAAATGGAATTAAATAGTAAAAATACACAAATTCAAATAAGAATAATTAGTAGAACCACCGCTGTAAATTTCCGATTATTTCAGATTTAATCATATTGCCTTATTTCCTATTTGTAAATAGGATTTAATTGATTCTTCTGAGCAGGGAGAGCTTCACGAGACCAAGACCAAGACCAATGTATTTAAATGAAGTCTTGGTTTTGCTTGAACCTCGTGAAGCCCTAATTGTGGAATCTGAACCATCCTACTTTTAATGTTATTAGGTACTTTTAAATATGTTCAGCAGTAAATTGATCATAGTTTATGTAATTATATGATGTTTTCATCTTAAAATTATGAGAAATATCGCTCTACTTTTCTTGGTTAATTTAGAGACAATCTCCTTTAATTAGGAATAAGCCTACTGTATTTCGAATATTTCTACGGAAAAAAAAATAACGTCACAATTTAATTTTGAACGAATCTTAATAAAATAAAGAAATTAAGGTCCTGCTTTAAACAAGCCGATGGATCGATCGTTCCGATCCCTTGGTTATCAGTTTAACGAGCTTAATGAATTTGGTTAAAATCCAATTGCAAAAAGGCGGGCGGGCGCGGGCATCCAGACCGAAGGCGATTTCGCCGGACCTCAGGGCGGCTCTATATAAGGACGAGCGGAAGCGGCTCGGCGCACGGGCATTAGCGCGCCTTAGCGCCTCCTAATTGAATTCCGGGGACCGAAGTCATCTTGGTCGCCGGGGCTGCCAATCGATTCGCCGCCGACGTCTCCCGGAAGACGGAGCCACCCGCGGCTTAACGATAATCGCCCAGACACTCGATACCGAATTACGCCCGATAATCGGCTGTGTGTAATCTTGTTAAGGGAACGGAGCTTTTTTAAGGTGGGCGTTAGTCTACACGGCCGGCTTCAACTTGGTTTTCCCCGTGACCGCTGCGGAAACTTTCGGGATTTTCCTTCGGAGTTTTGTCGGATAAAGAAAGGTGAAACTTTACTTTGTCAATGTTCCGACAACTTTGCGTAAATTTAGATTAGTTGATAAACTACGTTAAATAAAATATGTACATGTGTAAATCAAACATTAATTAATTTTGAATAAGCTGTATAAAGAATAATCCTTCGTGATATCATAATTGTTGGCTTCAAGTATCTTTTTTATAATTTGAGCGTATATTTGCCGAACGGCTATTTTTGTCGTCAGAAAAAGATCCGCAGCATTTATCTCGCGCTGTGCAGCACTGCACTTCAAGAGTCGGAAAATTGCTTTTTCACTCTTAAATCGTCGTGCGAACGAAGCGTGAGAATTGTTTCTATACACAGTTCGGAGAAAAGAGCAAGCTTTTTCTCGAGGCTACTTTCATGAGTAACAGATAAAGTCTTTATGATATTTTTTACTACGTCATTAACTGAATCCTCGTTTGTTCTTATTTCGACTATTTGCTCTTAGTCAAAGCTACTATTTACTTAGTTAAAATTTTCAGAGAAACATTTATTTAATCAAATGTTTCTAAGTAGGAGATATCAGTAGATAAGAATGTAATTAGAGCGAGTATAATTAATTAGGTGAATTTTCTTGATTACAAGTATTTCCACGATTACACGATTAGAGCTAACGAAAATTTCCAAAACTGAATTTTATCTGATGCAGAGGGTGCATTCGAATCCTAATTACGCACCATTATCAGGGCGAGTATCTAGCACGACACGCAGCGATTAAGAAGCACGAGAAAGCTAATATACGCGTTTCATGCGAACTGCACTCGCACGCTCCGGGATTTATGCTGATAGTTTTTGGAAGCATTGTGCAGCTGTTGCTCGACGTAAAAATTTACAATCCTCGATATTGATCTGAAAATTACCTTATCGCGCTAAAAATTGAAAAATGTTAAACCCAATAACTTTTCCGCTGGCCGTGTAATTTCTCCCTAGCTTTGGAAGATCGTTCGTTTCCATGGCCAAAGGAGCAACAGAGAGCAAAAAGTCCCGAGTGAAAAAGGGGCATCTGTTCTCGTAGCTTTATCTGCGCGGTAGGCGAGCGAGTTCAAAGTTCGTCCTTAAAAAGTCACGGCTCGGTGGATATTTATGCGCGGTTTCACCCGAGCCCCTCTCAGGTGACGATGTTTTTCATTGGAGGTACGCTCGGCCGGGGGTATAGAAGCCGCGGGCGGCAACTGGGCTTTATGGCTCCGGCTCCGGGATCGTTAACGACGATCGTCTCCAGCTACGAGGTTATACGAAGATACCCCGGGACGAGTTTGTGAACTCATGTGCCTCGCCGCTCGCCTCATTCATTTCGCCGGCGAGAGCAATGTGACATTTTTATGCGTAAACTTGGAACGCGAACATCTTCATTTATTCACGACTGGTTAACATATCAAAATATAGGTGAAGATAGGTCTCGAATGATCACGAAACGAACAATAATTATTAATTTATTTATTAAAACGCTTACGTTTCGACACTGGAAGAAGTGTCTTCATCAGAGCTGTAAACATATAATGGAAAAACAATTTTAGTTAGACAATAAACAGACGCTCAAGGACGTGAGAACCACTTATGTTGATTTTTTACAACTACTGACCTTTGGAAAAAATAAATTAATGTATTTCTTTCGTCGTAAAGAACATTATATAGTTCTTAGTCATTATTTATATATAAAAATATATAAATAATATAATGGAATTTGTGCACGATAAAAAAATACAACCGAGACATCTCCTTAACAAATTTATAATTAACTAACTTTATTTTCGTATTCTAATATTCTACTATAATATTTATAGTTTGATTACTATAAAGTTTCTGGAAACATGCCTTTTCCTAGAAAAGAAGTTAATAAAAAAGTCAAAACAATTCGAATTACGGTAAAGAGGAAAATTATTTCACAAAGTTATGAAAATTTGAACAGCTTTACCGCCCCCCAATAGGCGAACCACGGATCAGCGTCAATTATTGAATCGACTATCGAAGCAAGAAGCCTGGGCTGGGTTTCCCCGAGGTATACATTGCGGTGGGGTTATCCAGCTGATTCAAGACGTACACAAGTAAGTGCAAACACACGCACACGAGGGATTCTCATTAGTCCCAAGGTGTCGAAATTATTGACCCGTATAGTGGGCGTCCGAGAGTTTGCACGGTGATCGCTTAGTTTCCAGGTTCAGGTTTGCATGTACATTCGGAGGATTCATTATAGCTACTTTTGCTAGGGTATAGATTTTTTCACATGTAATTTCAGTTGATAAATTTTGTACATGATTATTTTGAAATTTTGTTCATGTATTCTTCTTACCAATAAATATTTAATTTTCGTGTAAATCAAGATATAACGCTTCTGGGTATTATGCATTTTTTCAAATATTTTTCGCATATTATACACGAAATGAAAAACTGAATATCTATTCATGTACGTACTTGAATTGTAAATTTGATACTGTGCAAGCATGATTTAGATATTAGTACTTGGCATATGGCCAGAACTGCCGATAGAATTTTTCGTGAACCGGCTTAAAAATTTAATTCAATTGTGTAAACATCAATCTAAAACAGTATAATGCGTTTTTAATTAAATAATTAATACTTTTAAAAATCTCATTTAAAATATCGTTTGAAAAAAAAAAAATAACATGCATCTGGAATTTAATTTAATTCCACAAAATCATTCGAATAATTTCCATCTCAATCTCTTAAACTATTGCGTCACGTACACTCACGACTAGTATACAAATTAAATATCAAGAGTCACCGTTCAAATATTATTTCACCAATTAGTATAATGAAAATCAGCCTATGAAATGTAATTTCAAGTCCATCGCTTCCCCCGTTTCCGTTCTTACGTCCACTTCGGGTTGGCTTGAATTTCCTGATCGATTAGGAGCCCTGCGCCAATGATACCTTTTTTCGTCTTACTGTGCGCCTTCCCTTTGTTTTTTCTTTTTTCACCAGGCCTCGCCAAAGGATGCATTCCGTTGTTCTATCGATTTTTTTTCATTGGTTTCTGTTTTATCCGGCTTTTGTCCTGCTTTTGTTTAAGCTTTCACGACTAATGGTTTAATCTAGTACCGTTTTACTTAACTCGTTTGTTCGATAGTTCAGAGTTGTTTGATTAAAAAATTCTGAGTATTTTATATAAACGAAAAAAACGTATTTCAGTTTAGCAAATCTGATCCTGATTGACCATTTAATTTTTGCTGAATGATTCTAGATTGAAACGTGGAGAGGACGCGTCGCATGTTCGCAATTGCACTTCAATAATTTGCGCACCATTGATTTGACTAATAAGTGTCCGCAAACGTCCGATAATTATTCGTCTCATTACGGCTAGCAAACAAAATCCAAGCATGACTAAATCCCTAAAATTTTTTTTAATTACTTTAAGTAATATCACTATATAGTAATAGTAATGAGCGTATTGAGTAAAATTATATTTTTCAGTTAGATACGGTTAATTATTTTCCTCTCAAATATATAAGAATTTAAATCTACTAACTAGACTTTATTAAAATAGATTTTCTTATAAGAAGAGAGAAAATTTGATTAACACCTCTAGTAATAAATGAAATTAGCTCCTGATCAAATTCACTTTAGGCTAATCAAATAATCTGGTAAAATATTCTAATTAAATTCCTGCGAAAGTAATCAAATGGCTTTAATATAACACGAAGCTGTGAAATATTAGATTAAAAAGTTATTATCTCAGAGCAATGTTATTATTCCTAATGAGAGTAGCGTCAGCTGAATAAATTTTATTTTTATTACGTTCCGATGGAGAAAAAGAAAAAAAATATTAACGACACGAAATAAACATGCCGCGGATAATTTAAAAAGATCCAACGACTCGAACGAGGAAATAACCGGCTCCTTCAGACTTTTTATTTTCGCTGGGAGAAACTCGAGCGAGCTGCCACGTTTTTGCCTCTGCGCTCAATCGACGCGGAAAAATCAACGCTCGATAAATGTTTTGTGACCTTATATCTCGAGCAATTGATGTATTTTCACGCCTTATTTGAGATGAGTAGATTGTCAATTGATTTATTAGATTAAATTCCCGGTGATTTTCAGATAAATAATTCAATTAATTAATGCGTATCAAGCGGGTTATTAATAATGTATTTTCTGATGAAATATGAATAAAATATAATTTGTTTTATTCGATATCGTTAAGAGGTGATAAAAAAGATATTACCAGGTATTTCTTTTCTCGCGGATTAGGGAAATTGATAAATTGTTATCGGATCGACGTTATTCTGCGCATCAGGATAGGTATTTATTTCTAAAAATTTTTGTTTTCGACTGTGAAAACATTATTATCATAACGGAAAGATATCTTTCTAAAAATATACAACGACAGATTTTCTTTTATTAAAAAAAAAGACTAACTATACCTATCTGTTACAGATTCGCAGCCTGGTTTTTCATTTAATTGCATTTGAAATTAATTGGTTTTTATTTCATAGTTTTCAATGGGTTGAAAGCACCACTTTTTTCAACTATATATTATATCGAGAAAAACTAAGAAGGGACAGACGTCGGCAAACATTGGAAAAGGGATATAATTAGAGGCATCAGCTAATTAGACCCGAGGATTGAAGACGCGCCGTAGTGTCATGTAATTCCTTAATCAGTGCCTGATTCCACTTTGTTTTCTGGAACCCTATCCGAGGCCGAGTTACGCTCGGCCCTTTCCCTGAAAAACAATACTTATTCGAAACTTTAATTAAAGCGGCGCTCTAAGCTTCGTACCGTAATTTTCGCATTGTTAAAAACAAAGGTTATAGAAGCTCTTTCATGCCATGATAAAAAAGCTATAGTCAATTCTCAGCTTTCAAAATAATCTTTGAAATCTTTATAAAAGTTGAGTTTCGATTGCTTCGAGTGCAGAGCGCTGAATGAATATAAGGAAAAATGTTTATGCAAAATTCAAGATTACCCATACTAAAAATATCGACAGGCCTGAATCTACGATTTACTCCTTCAGTTTAGTGTAATAGACAGGGAAGATTGAAGTAATGATATTTGTAGTTGGGAACTTGGCTAAAATTTATCTATAGTAATAGACGTGCACGCAAGAGTTAGACGGCTTTATCGCGGGCGTCGAATCTCGTATAGAATCCGTCACTAGGTCGGCGCTATTGAGAAATGCGTTGTCTTGTTAGGCGAGACTTCACCGCCTGCTGTATCGATTACCCGGGGGTGTGACATCGCCACGAGTTAGGCGGGTTAAACAAGACTACAAAATAGAATTACGCCGTTTGATGTAAATTAAAAATCATTTATTAGTTTTAATAGTACTCCTACGCGCTTCCCCTGGAAAGGCGGCTGCGATCGCTTTACATCCATTTATTAATTCCGCTAAGAGCTTCAAACTAACAAGTTCATTTATTGCAGGATAATGAAATGTTTGATTAATTACTTGCAATGAAAAATTATTTTAGCGATCTCGTAATGGCTATTTCTGTTGACGAGGTTGTGGCTGACAAAAACGCCTCTTACTACTGATTCTGACGCACGGGCAATGTTTATTACTACTTACGTTTTCTAACTCTATGAAAATTGATGGTGTTAACTTTTACAATTTCTAATTAGACATGTCCTTTAATTTCGATGTAATTAATTCTTTAAAATTTCAACGAAATTGTTGAATAATGCTTACGAACAATCATCTCGATGTAAGCCGATTGTTCATATTTTGTATCCAAATCGCTGACAAGCTTGTATCACACGTTAGAAAAGTGAAAAAGATACTTCGTAAAAACGACGATGAAAGGTTTGAAATCCAAACTGTAAGAAATGCTTAAGGAGAAATCCAAGAAATAAAGAATGTTTGAACTAGCTGCTCGCATTTTTATCGGAAGGAGTAAGGAGCACCGCGAAAAAGCGAGCTCCTCCGAACAATCGCCGCGAGCCAAGAAAGTGGATGGGTAGTGTGGCTGCGGAGTGCGCGTCTCGGTGGGAACCGATCAAAAACCTTACACAGAATGCATCATTCAGGGGGGGGCGTAAGGCGATCCGTGGCAGGGCAAAAAAGGGCACATTAGCGCCGCCGGCGGGAGGATGGGACAAAAAGCGAGGAAGACGCTCTCCCGCGGGAGATTGATGGAGACGAGGCAGGACTCGATCGGCGAATGCTCGGTCATTAGAAATCCGATAGTCGCTCTGCCTTTCTCCGAGCCGCGCTCCTCTCCTCGCTTCTCTTCTCCGGGTGTCGTGATACCTCCGGGGCATCCTGGTGACGCGTACCCCCAGCCCCCGAGCGGACGAGCTGTCCGTAAAAATTTGAGGAGGTCATTCTTCTTCTTTTACTGCTGTCGCTTTTTCTTATTGTTTACTCGCGAAGTGTAGGCACGATTTTTCCCGAGCTCTGTTTACACGGAGCTTGTTTGACTTGTCTTATTCATAAATTATATTTTCTTATTTGAGAGTTATTAGGAAAATTTTGTTAATTTTTATAATTATTTTTTTAATTAAGTTGTGATTATAATATATTGGATTATCTATGTTATTTACGATAATTACGCTTCT
This sequence comes from Eurytoma californica, assembly GCA_035586675.1. Classification (NCBI taxonomy): domain Eukaryota; kingdom Metazoa; phylum Arthropoda; class Insecta; order Hymenoptera; family Eurytomidae; genus Eurytoma; species Eurytoma californica. The sequence continues at coordinate 17,042 of JAXIUT010063976.1, forward strand.
GCTTTGATCACGTTCCTTCGTAATTTCTGTTTTGCTAATAATGTAATTCCGCAAAATTATTATGCTTGTTTAAAACATAAAATGAATTGGAATTTAGATTGAAAGTAAAGGTTTAATTAACATTGTAAGATTGGTAATATTAATTGTCGTAATATATAGCTGTAATACCTTTCATCTTACCAGTTGCTTGAGAATCTATAGAGCTCGAGATAGAGCTAATTTATTCATCTATTACTTAAAAATGAGTTTAATTACTTTTGGAAAGTGAAAATTAGTCTTTCTCAAGGTAGCTTCTTTATGTTAATTACTAGGCATTCAACAAAATTTCATTTTAACAACCATAAAACTTTGTTAAATAAAGTTTCGAATACACTTTGAAGATGTTTTGTAAAATACATTGGATCCAAAAATTGATAAAGGTAAATCTTATTTTTAACCCACTTTGAAGTAACAGAAAATAACTTTGCATTTCACGCAACGACCGAGAACATTTCCCGCCTCCACTGATGCAGGGCTGATGAATTTAAGTCTCTAGCTCTCGTCGCTTTAATGGCAACGTCGTGTCCGAGAGGACAACTTAGCAGCCATTTGTTAAAGTGGTGGTTCTCTTTGCACGAAATTGCAATAACGCGCGAAAGTTGCAAACTGCCCGATATATTTCTCTGAGATTGTAGTTGGCTGAAATTTCTAATAAAAAATATGACAAATGTCGAAGACGGAATTTCGCGTTCAAATTCGTAAAAATTTCAACAAGTTTTATAATAGCCGAATAATTTTGACAATATTAAACTAAATCGCACATTACAAAATTTTTTTTTTCGTTCGTTTATCCTGAGTGTTTCCTAGACTTGTATACGTTCCGTATTCTTTTCATCTTTTATTCCAACTTTTTTCTTACTAAAGCCCTGTCCGCTTCTTTTCAACAACTTAACTTTCTTTCCCTTTCCTTACAGTTTCTTTCTACTTTCTTTTACTTTAATTCTGTTTGCAACGTTATTCACTTTTTTCGTTTATCACCTCTGTTTAATTGCCTTTCCTCACTTATTTCTAACTTTTTACTACTTTCACGCCGAGTTGACTTTGTAAACTTCTTAAAAAAATAAATCTAAAGAGCATTCTTTATTCTGGCTTAAAAATTTGATTCAATCCGAAATTACACAAGATTTTCATGAACTATCGATTTATTTTCGGAGTTTACTAAAATTACTATTTTTCATTATAGTAAAAAAACGAGGAGAGTTCGGCAAACGTCCTTAAATGGAAGTAGTTTCCTTCCTTCTCAAGCGGGATTTTCCAGCTACTCGTATATTGCATTCCAATTTTGGCGATAGCCGCGGGCGCGACAAACGCAGGCGACGACTTGAGGATCTCGCGAGACGGATGTATTCCGGATGCTCAAGAATCCGCGTGCACCGAGTGCCACGTAAATACTTTGAAATAAAACGCAAGAAAAAATTCACGTATTTTGTCGCGAATGAAAGCCAAAAATGTCGAGAAAGTTCTCCATTTTTTTGCATTTTTCACAACTGCGCTTGCGCGTCAAAAGTTGAATTTGTGGAGATTGACAAAGGGGAAACAAAAATCGCAGAAAAAAAACCGCCAAAGTAACAGTATGAAGTTAAAGTGCGTGAAAGCCTCGTATTATGCGAGCGCCAACTGAACTTTAGCAGGCTTCTGTACGCCTGTCGCCGGGAATTCACGTAATGGCTGCAAAAAAATCCTTTGAAACTCGTCGGAAAAAAGGAAAATATCTCGCGCCCCGTGAGTTACTTTGCTCGTGGACTGGATTATATCGCCTCCTCGCGTGTGCACTTTTTCTCGGTAGCTGCAGATTTTTTTTTTCCGTACCTTGAGGAAAAAGCCGTTCCTGGGCTTCTTGTGAAGCTCCTCACGTGTCTACCTGTAATAAGTTTACGTGACTTTTTTCGTCAGCTCTGTATTTTGTTTGTTTGCGTCCAGATTGCCATGTTCAAAGTGTCGTGAATTTTAAATAAGTCCCACCCTATGCTTTCTGACCGAGGAGTATAATTTCGTACAGCTTAATTTATGTTTCATTAAAATGCATAATGCATTCTCTTACTTAGCAGTTTCAGGGATGGCAAGTATTAAAGTATCCTTGCAGAAATTTGAATTCTTCAGTTACAGTAATGTAAATTAATAATTTTATTCAATAAAAGAAGTATCACTTACAGCAAATTGAATTTTGAAAGCGATGCATCTTAAAATGCCCGAGCCGTGGACGCGGAATGCAATATCAATTTTTGCAAGCGAAGTACAAATCGACATTACGCGTAGTGATCAAGTTCATCAATAACGATTTGCTCGAAAACGGTAATTAAATGCGCGGCACGCGAGTTTTCTAGCCCAGGCTAATCCGGCTCCACGCGGAGCGGTGCACATACTAATGGCAATTTTCCCGGGAGGCATTAAAGTGCGACCATTAATTTTCAAATTATCCAGCTTTCCGATCTGGTCGGCGCGCCTCCCCCGCCGGCCAATTCGCATTTCGCAATATGCACTTAGCGCCCGGCTGCGGAAGAAAATCGAAGAAGCGCCGAGCAACGCCTTTCGAAGTCGAAAATTCGAGCCCTTTTCAACCGGGCTAATAATGCCCAATTAACTTCTGCATTTTTCTCTTGGCCAGCTATTGGACATCGCTGTCTTTAAAAAGCTACAAGGACCGATAGGTGAATCCGTGGGTAGATTTCGTAAAGAAATTTATTTTACAAGTTTAGTGCGGGATCACCAACATTTAATAACAGCTGTACGAGACAGTGAAAGAAAAGAACGATTAAACGAAGAAAGCTTGCCCACTGCGATTGCGATGTTTTCTGTGCTTTAGCGACGACAAGCCACGGCACATCGTGTTCCCTTTAAAAAAGATCGTACTATACCTGTACTCACCGATCTCCGGTATATTTGTGTCATGACCTTGCTGATCTCGGTACTGAAACAGAATTATGAACAAACTTTAAATACCATGTCAAAAAAATATCTAAATATTTAAAACATTCGAAAAGAAGAATGAAATATTTTCTACTATTGTACAATCAGTCAGTGTAATTAAAACTGATGTACTATTTCTTAAGTACTAAAGTACTCCCCATTACAGACCATTAAAACCACAGATTGTAAAACTGACTATCTGCGAGATTTTTTCTGAATTTTCGCCACTTTTCCAGCTAAATTTTACAATCTTTTTAAAGTGTCTAAATTGTTCCAGGCGCTTGAATAGCACTTGTAATTAGACCGTAGAGAATTCCTTGTCTCGGTGCGCTTGGATATGCAATGTAAAGAAGTAATTTCCTTGCCTTACAATTTCCCTCGGTCGTTAAAATATTGCTCTTACATTAAATGCGTTCTTGCATTAAGATAAAATAACAAAAATTACAAATTATTGCGTAGTAGCGATACTTTTCAATCTATTCTATTTGGAGAAACATAAAAAAAAATCGCGAATGGGGTTTGAGGTATAACGACTGTGCCACAATAACCAGAAAGAAAATAGACGAAATAAATTTTCTGATAGAGAAAGTATAAATCTGCTGGTGTATTTCATTTTTTATATCTTTCTAATCGCTTCGAATGACAAAATGACACATTCAATCATTTTCTACTTTAATAAGGTTAGGTACAGTCAGTTTTATGTTGGTTGCAATCTAAAATTAAATTTGAAATACCAGACAGTTAAACTATCTGCGTGCCGTGCAACCGAGATTTCAACTCGTACTCAACTGTTCTTAATACTTAGCCCGTATAATACACGTGTAACGGTTACAATAACTTTTGATAGTATACGACTGTACATTAATCTAATAATATCACAGGGCTCTGGGTATTTCTATTTTTCACATTCAACTGAGTCACGAAATGCAGTGAACGATATTTAGAGCAGCCTATATATCGTTAAAATATATTAATTTGCTTTCCTCCAATAACTCTAATTGATACTATATTTAACTGTATAAATTAAAGCCTCAAAGCAACGATATAAAAAAACTAGCCAATTACGTAAAAAGATTGCATATATAGAAGGGATGTTCCTTTCAGAACAGGTACGATTGCAATCAATATCCGCGGCTCCCCTAATTATCTGCTTGATTTTACGGAGAAGAGGTTCAGCGAACCTCCTTCCGATGAAAAATCGTAAGTCATGCGCTGACTAAATCATAACGGCCTGGAGGGATTTAACTTGCAGATTCCTTTAGAGGGCAGTGAGCCTGATGTTTTATGCATCCCGACGGCGCTCCGAAGGGAATAAAAGGGCTCATGACCCTAATGTAATGTAACAAAGCACTTAGACCCTGTGAATTCATCTCGCCGGCAGTAATAAGCTCGTTCGTCCACTTTCCCCGGACTCCTGCCCGAAGCAATCGACACTCCTGCAACTCATTCTTCCTCATTAAAAAATGACGCGAGAGAATGTATCCCTAAAAAATAGCCAAAATTCCCGCATGTTTTTGTCGACTTTTACACCCCCTACATCATCCCCGTTCAATTTAAATTTTTCTAAAGAAATAATTCGATGATGGACAGGGCAGAAATTGTGCCACTAGTGCGTTCTAATTGATAAAGTTGTTAATCCACAGCAAACTTCGTAATTGCGCCGACAACGCGCGGCGCGGCGCATGTTGATTGCAATCACTGATAAATCCCGAGCACCTTACAAATGAAAAAAAAAATCCCCATTACACGCGGTCTAACGGAATTACATCACTCATCCGCAGCTCGAACACCGGGATATCCCGTGAATTCCCGCGAAAAATACGAGAGGAGAGCCATCAGCGCGGAGTAATCAACGGTGCTGTAGTAGTTATCCCAGGATTTTTTTTTTTCAAAGAAAACAAAACGCCCCGGCGGAGCTAATGACACGGGAAGGGAGGGCGGGAGGCGGGGGCCGCGGGAAAGGACGAGGCGCTCGTGAGAGGCTGAAGGACCGGTGGGCTCGAATCGATAAGGGGGAGAGACGCTCGTGCAGGCGTTGACGCGCGACCTTTTCCCCTCCCGCGCCGGGTGCGCGCGTACCCGCGAGCCTCTCCAGCAGTTGAATAAACGCGCGTGGGCGACTCTACTCGCACGCGAGCCTCTTGTTAGCGGTGAAATTAAAGTCGGCGGGAGAGTGTCTTCTGATGAGATTATTTTTGACTCGACTCGCTCTGCTCCGTCTCTCATCCTTTGTGCGTTGCTTCGCTTGTTTTTCGCGTTTTCAAATTCACCTGATAAATGAGGTATAGTTTCACTTCGCCATTTATTTATTTGCAAGTTGTTTATTCTGCTGCTCTCGCTAGGAAAGTATTTTCTTACTTTCATTGACGAATTGTCGAAAATTGGAAACTAAGTTTAACTGCGAATAAAGATGGAAAGTAGATAAAACGCTATATTGAAAAGTTTTATGTACGTACAGCTCAGCAGTAAAATGTTCTTATATTTTAGCTTAATACATATATGTATGGCTACATAAATATGTCGTCCTGCATTAGATGTATGCTCGCATGGGGGGCGTTATAAGTGTGCCCTCATATTAAAGATGATTCGACAAAAGAAAGAGAATGAATGGAACGAAGATGGTAATAGGAAGAGAAAGCAAGAAGAATGTGCAAAAATAAAAATGAATGTAAAAATGTCAATTCTTCCGATTAAAAAGTCCGAAATTTTTTAAATCCATAGAAATTATGGAAATGAAAAGGAATCCGGCATTTAATCTTTGTCAAAAGTTTTGTGCAAACACCCGTCAAGTGAAATGACTTAAAAGTGATCCTGAAGTAGTAGATAAGGCTGACCAAGTATCCCTAAAAAAACAGCTAAACTCGACTAACTCATGGAGTACTTTGAGTTTAGATTTCCCCGCGAAATAACAAATTTTCCTTTTATCCTAAGTAAACCGTAGCGGAAAAACGATTTTCGCTCAAGCAGTATCAAAGGTGCGAAAATATATAAAGAAGAAAAACGAGCTTTTAGCAATTAAACGCGAAATATTAATTGAAAGCTTGAAAATAGTAAAAAACAAGTACGAAATAATATTTCAAGCATCGATACATTTCGTCGCATTCGATTCTTCTGCCCGGCCGAGCGAAAGAAAGGGTGAAAATACAGATGCAGCGCCGATGGGATCGAGAGAGGGAGAGAGAGCGAGAGCAAGAGAAGTTCGCAACGTCCCAAATTCAGTGAAGTGGTAAACTCGGCTATCCACATTCTGGCTATATCTACAGACGCACGCGCGGGCACATTCACGCACACGAGCGGCGCCGCGTATCTATTTGGTATTCAAACGAACGCCGCCTCGCTCTCTCGGCAATAGTCCATAACACGCAATTCCGGATAGCACTTGGCTTCCGGTTCATCAGTTCGTCATTAGGTTTCCTCCTACGTAGCTAACCTCGTGCCTCGGGTGCCGAATAAGCCTCTATTTTTCCGTTTTTAACCCCTTCCATACCTTCGTATAGATAAACTTTCAGCCGCGATTTCTTCATTATTTGACCGCTTGACTTAAATTAATAAATTTAATTGAAGCATTAAATTAAAGAAAAAATTCAAATTATGTAGCTTTGAAAGTTGATCTAATATAGGAACTAAAATAGAATACACGTGCAGTCTGGAGTAAATTTAGCTTAACACCTAGGCAATTTTACATGACAAGTGACAGTGAAAACTCGCAGCACAACTTTGAGTTTAGGTCAAACTGCAACGATTTCTACTTTAACTGTGAAAGTTCTAGCTTAATTTATGAGATGTGCCACCATTGCATTATTAGATTATTCTATTCTCAATTATAAAGAAAAATAAAACGGCAATTCTCCTAAAGGATAGTAACTAAAAGCTGCACCTTATGCTTGATAATACGCGTAAGTAGAAAAAGGCGAGTATGGTAAGACCCTGTTTTTAAATTGTTTTATAAAACCTATCCATTAAGCAGTAAGAAACTATAAGAAATACACTTAATTTCTCGATTTTAATCGGAGTACTGCGATTAATACTCTTTTCTAATAAAACTAACTTTTTTAGCGTATACCAGCGTAACCAGAGAACATTTAATGGAATCAATGCCCCCCCCAATTGAAAAGCCTAAAAAAAGACATAAACACGTGCGAAAGCGGCCGAGCCTCCCCCTCGCTCTCCAAGGAGCCAGTCGGAAGGTTCTAGAGCGGGATTGTGGAGCCGGCGATCGAGCATCGTTGTCGCGTCATTTTCTCCAAAAGCGCTCGCGCGCGCGCCTCCCGTTTTAAAGTCGCGCACACGCTCAGCATCAGCTCGTCGGACGCAGTCTCATTTAGACTCGCACTAACGAGTCTCAACGGAACGAGAGAAACTGGAAGTAGCACGGACGTTTTCCAAATGACAACGGGATTAATAATTTTGTCAACAAAAATTTCATTTAACTTTTTAACGCTATTCTTGTAAATGTACTTTTGCCGGGTTTGTATTTGAAACGCTGCGAGGGGTTTTCTTTGGTTTGTTTATTGTAGTTTGCAAGTTTAAATTGCGATGTTCAAACCGTATTATTTTTGCAAGAGTCAGAGATGAACTGCGTTGTTATCTAATAATTTCAGAAAGTTTCTGCGACACTTGCCGAGCCAGTTTCGAAATACATTATTAATTTTCAGTTGCACTTGGCGCTGCAAGAAATATTTATGAAAATTCACGTTACATTTGATTTCTTTCTCGTAAAAAAAACTTCATAATTCCGCGCGATGTGCATTTTTTACATCCGAGAGGTAAAGGTATCTGCGCATATTAAGTGGCCGAGATAGAGTACGAGCTCCGCGGTGTACGTATAAGTAGATTTATTTCCCGTGTTCATTCGTCAGCGCTAATTGCGTTTTTCACAATTTCCCCGGAGGAAGGAAATAAAAATTTGTGGCATTTAATGCTCTCATATAGCACTCGAAGTTACGGCAGCAGAAAATAAAAATAAACTTTGAACGATAACAAAGTTTCCGGTAGATAATAAAACTCGCCTTAATACCATTTGTACGCAAATAAAGTGCGTTTTAAAAACAAATCGATACATTTTCGTCGAAACAAATCGAAAGCGAGAGAAGAAATTATGAGCTTGAAGAGGCTGCCCTTAATCGCAATTTCGGTCGCTCGATCATCGTTCGCCGTTCTTTTCTCGCGTGTACGGGCGAAAAACCATTCGGACAAAGGGTCGGCGACAAAAGGGCCGCCCCGGGAGCAAAGTGCGCTCTCCCGAGAGGAAAGGAGAAAACGTCCAAGCGCGCCGCCTCCTCAGGGCCACGATGTATCGAGACTCTATTCGATCGATCTCATACATACTGCGAAAATAATCATTGTTCGTACGCTCCTGGGGGAGTTTGAGGACCGTCGGAAGGTGACGTTTGCGCCAGAAAAATTCTGTAAATCGCAGAGAAACTGATATTCACTAATGCGATTTAATAATAGATGATAATTATAACAGTATAATTTCTTTAATAAATTAAGTGGATGAAAAAGTGATAAAGAAAAGCCGCTTAATTTAACGTAAGATTAAGTTAACAAAGCAAAAGCATCCTTTTCTTTACCAATTTTCTGGGAGATTTCATTCGACCATCTCCAATCTTTTTATCCCTCACAAAAAAGAAGTCAAGGAACTCCAAGCAGAGGACATCGGCATCAGCGCCAAGACAGCGCCGCCTATGAATAGACTATCCCTTTTTATCGTCGCCTCCTATTCCATTTTTCTCCCCGTTGATTGTCCTATTGGTCTTCATTGCCGCATCCTCCGTCTCTCCTCGCGACCACCCAACGTACGTCACTCTCTATGCTCCTTTGTCTACTCTTTATATCGAGAGCACAACTTGAAGACGAACGACAAAGGGAACAGGGGTAAGAAATTAGCTTTGAGCTGAGGAAACAATTGGACTTAGATTGATGGGGGTGCAAACAAAAAAAAAAAGGATTCTAAATTGTACATAATGAATTTAGTCCGCGTTAAAAATACCGCAGGAACCCGCGATAAATCTTAACAGGCCTGCAAAGTAAGCTATTCCAAAAAATTACAAAAATTAGACACTTCTCGAGAAAAATGTCTTCTCTCCCGCAGACTGAAGCGATCCATTTAATTTAATGAGATTCAAATTTGAAAAATTTTGCTGACGCTTCCTCGATCCCGCGCTTCGGAGAGACGTCAGTAACACATAGCCGCTAATTTAAAAAAGATCTTCTCCAAATGCAAAAAAAATAATCATCGCGACTCATCATCGCATCGTATCCAGATTCCCGCGTCACCGGGAATTGCCGTCGCCGCACCGACTGCAATTAATCGTTTCCCCCATTCGGCGTCGCTCGCACGATCTCTCACCGGCGGAAAAATTTCAATCAAACCGACCGCGCCCGTGCAATTGATCGCTATCGCCCGCGGTCCGCTGGCGTTGACGCGCCGCTAAATAAACCGTCCGTAGGCATTTGCGATCGATCCCGTCATCATCGGTCGCGGGAAAACAAAGCGGAAACGAGCGAGGAGAGGGGGCGAGCCCGTCGGAAGGACCGCGAGAGATAAGGGAGACGGATAATGGGAGGGGACGGGAAAGACGCGAGCGCGCCTCTATCCCCCTCTCGAGATACGCGCCAAGGCGATTCGTTATATGGGCGAAAACCCGCATGTGTGCCGTAAGCGAGGCCGAGAGTTTCTCAAATCTTGCTCGTCTCCATGCTGTATCTTTCTCTCGGAATTTCTTTTCTCTCCCCGAGTTCGAATTTTTCTTTTTTTCCGCAGGCGCCGCCTTTTTTCTGACGTTTAACAACCAGAGGAAGTCACGCTCTTTTGGGATTGAAAAAAATGAATTCTCTTAATATAAAAATATTGTACTGCTTCTGTGTTTTGTTTAAAGTTGAAGTAATGATCTTAAATTTAGTAAAACACTTTATAGCAGACAGGTCAAAAGGAACGGAGGTAAGAGACACCCGCCAGCTCGATGTGGGTAAATAAAACAAGCGAGGTGTAAGGCAAGATGGAAACAAGAGTGAAATGTCAGAATAAAAGAAAGAGGGAAAGGTAAGGGAACCGAGAAGCGTTGGTATACGATGGCGATTGAAATCTCTTCGTGTTACCTCTTTGTGCAGGCCGTGGAGCTGGTAATTGAAGGAGGCTCGAAGAATCCGGTTTTGCCTCTCTCTTTTCCTTTTAAAGATGAAAGTCTTTCCCAATAATTAATTGGACGCTTCTTCACGAAAGTTTTGCACGCAATTAATAATAAATCTCTAATTTGCAATATCATCTCGCTCTTTGAAGAAAAAATGTTCAAACAACACTCGCTTTTTTTTATAAAAGCATACAACTAAAGCCAGATAATTGAGGCGTACGGTTAAACAGAAGCATAAACGCAGCATCCGGGAGACATCCCGCATTTTTCCCGGCTATTTATCGTGTCCGCGTGGGGCACTCGGAAAAAGGAGATGCGGATTTTTTTGTCCCCCTTGCTGCGCGCGGATTTTTCTCCCTGTCCCACGAAACTCGCGTGCGCCCGCGCGTTTATCAGAGTCGCGAATTGTCGAGATAATGCCGGCGCACAAAGGAGACGCGATGTATAAGCAGACTGCAGGAAAAATGAAACGAGCCCGAGGTTTTGAATAAAAGGCCGCTTCGGATCCCGGGGCTGGCGGAGGGGTAATTCGATACAGTGGTAATGCTGCAGCCTTTTGTCATCGTATTATGCGAGGACAGCTTTGAGTTTCAAAATTCAAAGGGTATAAAGACGCGCCTGCGTGACAATTTAATTTGCAGACATATTCTTTCCCGATGCTCGTATTACCGAATTCAATTGTACTCTCGGTATGGAATTTCTTTCCTTGCCTAGCCATCGATTGGATTCAATCGACCGTTTTCTTTAAGATCGTTCGTGCATTGCAGGCTACAACGCGGCATCTCCATATCAATTTTATTTTTCCTTAGCTAAAATCTTCTCGCGCAATGCGGTTACTCTTTTCCTCTGGCATAATTTCTAATTTTACAATGGATTGCGGAAAGCATCCCGCAAAGTCTGTTGGCTTATTAATGAAATAATCATTGCGCATCCCCAATCGATCCATCTCAATCGAAAAGCAATGACCCAAGCGAACCCCCCCGATTTTCGTAAACATATCGGTGGAAATCCTCGCAAGGAAACTTTGCAGTAAGCAGTTTTTTCGCCTCAGCCAACCAGCCATTAATTTCGCCGTAAAGGAAGTGTCAAGCGAGGCGCTCGTCAAAAATCGAAAAAGTTAGCCTCGGCACAGCTGCCGGTGAAAATCCTCTCTGATACGCGAGGCGTCAGGTGCGACTTGCGCGATCCCACTTTTCCAAAGTCCCTCGTTCGCGTCCCGTACGCCGCCCCTTCCCGGGACGGCGCGTGTATAAGTGATCCTGTCGCAGCTCCCGCCTAGCGGTTATGTACGACGTCCAGACTTCGATGGATCGTTCGACAGCGCGCCTGGACAGCGCGATTTGTCTTGACTCAAGAAGGACCGACCGCTTCCCTCCTACGAAATAACAGCTGTGCACCTCTTATGGTGCTCTCGTCAACTCGATGAAAAATTGCCGTGTTATATTTATGCGACTAAAATATTATTTTCCTCCTTCTTATTAAATAAGGTGTAGAGCCGATACAAAAATCATTATGCCCCGCTTTCCCCTATACATAGATGAAATTATGATAAAGGAGATGGCGCTGTAAGTACTAATTGAGGAATTTAATCGAGATAAAATTTAGAAAAAGGGTCTTCATACAATTTTCTAAAGTTATATGCTGAAACCATTAAAGTTAGTAACAAAAGAAAATTAATAAACCAATTTTTTTTTCTGTCAATGGAAGGACTTTTGTTTAGCCTGGTTTCATGAGAGTATTTTCTACTTCTTTTATCCAATGAAAAATGTTACATCGAGACCAACGTCGAACTACTTCTGACAGTTGGAAAAAAGGGAAAAAAGTTACCCGTTCATCCTTCAACTTTATTGCGCAGTCGTCAAAGCTCTTCTTTGCATCCTATTAAGCCTCGGCCAGCAACGGAAACTACCTCGTCAGCATTTGGCGGACGAAGTGCCAATTCAGAAAATTCCACCTCCTTTAATGTGCCACCATAAAAATGACGCATCCCCGCCGAAAAAATTTTCCCGCTGGCAATTTTACCTCTCCGTAAAATCGCGAATCGCTCGAATCCCGTAATTGCGCGCTTTTACGACGTCGCTAAAAGAGAAAAATAATTCGGCGTTTATCATCGGTCGATGTAAAAGCACCGCGGTGCGCTCGAGTGGACGGTGGGCAGCGTGAAAAACGAGTGCGAGAGCCAGTGAGAAAGAGATGGAAAACGCGACGGTCTAGCGGCGAGTTGCGCGCGGCTATTAATCCCCGTCGTGATAGGGTCGCCTTTTTACGAGGCACCTTTCTCCCGCGACGCTTCCCGCATTTCGCCTGGACGCGCATCGATTGCGGCGCAGCGCCGCGGGCGAGAAAAACTGAGCTGGATGACGGTTATTTTGCGCGCCGCGGAATAATTATCGCGGCTTCGGGACGGAAAAAGCGGCCACCTTGCCGCAACTCGATGGGGATGAATTGATAACGAGAGAAGAGTTTTTTCTGCGTAGTTGTAAGGAAAAATATCGAAAATTATATTTCTTTTTTACTTATTTCGCTTTTTACTCTCTTACTTGAAAATAAGCTCGTAGTCTAAAGTTTTCTGTTCACTGCTATACTTTAATTATACACTTTAGATAATATATTTTTCAATATGACGCAAAATTTATAATATAATAGATATTTTATCGTTTTTTTTTAATAGTATCGGAAAAAAAGTTGAGATGACTCCTTTGAAGCGTTAGCGGCATGCATGAAAGCTTTAAAAAACTTTCACGGACCTTAAGGCGGACGCAACCGTCTTTAGAAAATGTAAGCTTTTACGATTTTCTCCATCGTGTTTCTCCACAACTTTAATATCTGCAAAGAAACACAATTCGTCCAGAGTTAATTTCCTTTTATTTTTTTAATTTTTAATAAAAGGTTTTATTGTTACAGTCTTGTATATCGCTTTCATGAAAAATTTCTTTATCAATTTTATCCACATTCTTTATAATTGTATCAGCGACTCAAATTTTCTTTTTAATGTGAAAATGGAATTTGTCAAAAAAGTTATAGCCATAATATTTTCAAAAAGCGCCGCTCGTAAAGTGCTTCCGTGTGTGCAAAAAATGGTTTACCACCCCATAAAGCAGCTCTCACACCGCCCCCATAAAAGAATCATCCCGAGCATAAAATCGCGCGTCCATCCCAATTGACATCAATTATTTTTAACAATGCCCCGGCGCCGGCGACTCAATCTACGCCGATCGAACGATCCTCGTTGCATTTGCTCTTTTAATTAAGCCGCGTTTTTCGCGGGATAATCCGGTAGCGTGAAAAGCGGACGCGAAGATATGGGACACAGAACAAGTGTGCACCAAGCCGGAGCGAGCCACAGTCTCGAGCTTTGGACACTGCGTCCGCTGAGCTAATGCTCACGTGGCGGATAGTAAGCTTTCAGCGGGTGAGCTTTTATCCGCCGTTATTAAAGTGACGACCTCGCCCTCGCTATTGTTCGGCTGACGCTGAGGATTCCTTTCTAGTGAATAATTTTCGAGAAATTTAGACGTTGTTTTACACAGCTCGAGGTAATTTAGTCGTGTTTTTTGTGTATTTTCAAATGTCACTGCGTGAATGATCTGAATTGCGTAAGGAGAAGAGAAAATATTTATTCTTGATCATCACATAAAATATTACTTAACTGGAGAGCCTAATATTCATCATTTAGAAAATATATTAAAAATACTGACATTATTATAGAAGTAAGCGTTTTAAAAAAATTTAATTTAAAATGGATGTCCGACCGCATTCATCTATTTCTACTTATGCGCTCCCAGCGAGAATTTAATAACGTTGGGCTTTTTGTAAACCCGTGTCGCGAAGCCTGGCACTCAAATAAATTAAATTAAACGAAAAATTAAATAAAAGCAAACGAGCAACCGACGAATGTTGAACAAAGTGATTACACTTATTCGCCGGGCAACAAACGGCAGCGGTGAAAAACGCTTGTGCTGCAGGAAAATACGGCGTGTCGGTGCGGAGCCCAGCATCGTCGGAACAAAAGCATAATTGTCGACCGAGGGAACGGACTACGTCGGCAGAAACAATCGGCCGCGTCTTCGCGGAGCGTATTTCAGCCCCGGCTGTAGGTGACGGGCGCGGCTGGTGCACCCGCTGCCCGGGCGATAGCCCGACGGTAAGTACAGCCTGCGCTCCGCCACGCTCGTTAATCCGAACCCGCATTATGCCAATTGTAGCCCGACACTCCCGGGTTAGACTCATTGAATGGCCAGGTAAGAGGGTCCGAAGGGCAGTTTAATCTGATCGATTTGATGCCTCCCTCGTTTTGTGCGAGAAATCAATTTATTTGGATGGTACTAAGTAGATTCATCGAATCTCTTAGATTATTTATTGATTTATGCTATTAAATGGATTAAAAGAAAAATGAAACAAATAAAAGTTACAAAAGCAATCGACTGTTAATAAAAACGAAAATAGAATTTCATCAAAGTAACTTTTGTAAAAAGGACCCCGCACCATTAACATTGAAAATGGAGCATCAGTGAAAAAATATATATATCTATATTAATTTATATTAAATTAAGTAATATATAATAATCTTACATTATATTTTCTCCGAAGTCACGTTTTCAATGTTAATGGTGCGGGGTCCTTTATTTAGAAAATAAATGTTTTTCAAACATTTAAATATTGTTGAAAAATTAAATTCAGCTGTTAAAAGATGAAAACGAGCTGTCGGTGTATCCGCGAACTCATACATAATCCGCGAAATTCTCGTCAATTATTCCCCTTGAAAGTCTCGCGCGAGGCACAACCGGCCAGTATTAACCCAATTCGCTTTGCAATGACGCTCGAACCGGGTGCGCGTCTGCGCTTCCTCGGGGATGTCCTCTGTCGACTTTCCCCGGAGGCCGACTCCGACGGACCCGTCATTCCGCGCTACCCGCCATTAGCTCGGTTAAAGCTGAAGTTAGTTTAATGACTTTGCTTGAAACATCGTTGAGGTATGATATACCGATCTGTGGCCAATTTAGTTAAATACACAAAAATTGTTGCTTTTTAGTACGCATTCATCGTTACTCGGTTTGAAAGGAATCATCCGGGGGATCGCAATAAATACATAAAAAATATCGACATTTTGCCCTAAGCCAACGGATTGGGTTCTAGAAAGGTATCATTGGATTCAGTTCAGAAGCTTTGTTGGCAAAATCTTTCGACTTATTTATTTATTTAGACGGTTCAGTTTGGTTAAAGAAAAAATAATAAAAAAATATGAAGCTATATTCATTGTATAAATTCATCTATATATTTTATTTTATCAGATAGATTTTTGTTCCCTTTAAACAAGCGCTTTTAAAGATATTATATTCAATTACGTTTGTGCGCGGTTGATAATCGCTATCTAACGTTTTATATCTTCTCGAAAAGTTTCCATTCTTTTCTATAGGAACTTCATTCAGTAACGCCACTTCTTTTTCAGGATATCCGTGGAGTTTGCGGAGAATGGGAGACTCACTCCGCTTTGGAATTCCGAGAAATTCGAGCATTTCACGATGGTGACTTGCTTCGCCGCTTGAATAGTTCTTTGAGATTCTGCGAGTTACATGATTTATTGTTCAAGAATATAGAATGACGGAGAAATATTTTTTAGGGGACAATTCTAAACTCTCCTTTTTTTCCATCGAAAAAGCATAGCGTGCTTGTCTTTACAAATCGCTTTGGAGTTTTAATCCGCTGGGCGAAATAAAACTGGAGCGGCTTGGAATACCGAGTAAAATGAAATTTGAATAAAATTCAAGATGCAGCCACTTAAGCGTTTACAAGGAAATAGAGCGAGGCATTTTTGATACGCTTCCAAACGAGCGAAATCATTGTGCAAAAGAAAGTGTACTAGGCGTGGAAGTGTCGATGCCCTCCTTTTTTCTACCCAACTTTTTTTCCCTCGTGGGAGCACTCGACAAAACGAATGCTCGAACCATAAATTTTCTCCTCTTCCACTTTTCCCCCCTTTCCCACTCCAATATCTGCGATTCGTTAAAACGGAGTGTGAATAAACGGCGGGAATCCTGCATTTGCATATCCTCGTTATCGGAAAATTAAGTCGTTAGATAAGACTCGTAAAGTATTCAGAAAAAATGAGCGATATAAGGTCGACTGCGTTTTATATAAAAATGTATATATATTTTTTCCGAAAGTATTGTATTGATAAATGTTCAATTTTAAACACGTATACACTTTTTTATAACTTTGAGGTTGCAGAAAAAAATGATGGTGTATAAGTTAAAAATCGATAAGCAAATGGAAATATAAAGTAATACTTCCATCTTTATGTTTCAATATGGTATTAGCGAAAACATGATAGCTCGCTGTTTTCTATTCCAGAGGCATAGTACGCTTCTCCTCGTCGAATCTTCAGTAATATCCTGAAAGAACGTCTGTGGAATATGAAATTCCCGAACTTAAAAGAAATCCCGAATAACTTATGCCGTCGCTTAAAGGTACAATTTCTCGAATTCAAGAAAATTTTATAGGTTTTACACATCGGTAAACGATAAAAAAGGAATGCTAAAAAAATCCTTTCTTTTTCACTGGGATATAAAGTTTAGCCGTAAACAATTTTTCCCGAGGAAAGTTCGCGTGTTGTACAAGTCGAGGTCCGGCGAAAAAGGGCGCCGTTCGTTTTGTTCGATCTACCGCAGCAGCGGCTTTCCGTATTATCCAATTTGGTGCATAGTCGCACTCGTTTGAGGTCGGGTAAGCGATGCAAGACTCTCTCCCAAAGGTCAGAAATCCGACGTTCCGTAGGTATTGCAACTCAATGAACGAGACCGAAATTCCGGGTCAAGGGGGGTAGTTTTAGCTTTCTCTAGTTTTCGTCGCTCCTACACTTGAGCAGGTGTTTCGCGGTTTCGTCTTGATGTTCCAATGTCTTAGCCCTGCGCGTTCGGAATTACTCGGCGTAACCCGTGTAGATGTTATCCGAACAATGGATACCGAGTTATTTTCCTTTTCAACTAAAGATATAAAAGACTGCGAAACCAATCTGTAGTATAGTTAGATTATTAAATAAAAAGCGAGGAAATTGATATGAGCTCGATTATTACCGATTTATCCATGTATAGGACGTATACTTTATGAAGAATCATTGAATATACAGTAACGATTGTCTCCACCTGTAAACGCAAGAAAACATGATCCGGACATTGTTTAAAGCCTATACATAGTCAGACGCATTCAAGAGGGATAGATTGATTCCGGAATTCCACTAAATTTCTCCCTCTCGCTGTTCATCAATAATTCATTTTGTGCTTTTATTCCTCCTTCCCCCGCAGCCCTCGTCCGGGAATTTTCTGTTCACTGTTTCTTCAGCCGTTCGTTTCCTCCTGCTTTCTGCCTAACATTTTAACGTTCCATTCAGGAAGCTAGTCTCTCTCGCTTCTTATCCGCTCATAATGAGAAGCTTGAACTGCACGCCTTCCCTCCCATCGATTCCACGGAAAATATGCAACCTTTATGCGGAGATTTCACTGGACTCGAAGGGTAAATTGGTGTGCATGCCTTTTTCATGGAAATTTATTTATTGCGGTTGATGGAGCAGATGAGCAAGGTACTATTTGGCTGATTCGTAGTTTATTTAAAGGCCGAGCGAAAAATTGTTCGATGCTAGCGCTACCGTAGGCCCCGAGAGTCTATTTGTCAGCTAAAATGATGTTATGAATATTGATGCTTGAAATAAACGGCGCATAAACAGATGCGTTGAGTTTGATTGATAATACGTAAAAGTTTACTTTAGTGTTAGAAAGTTCTGCATTAATTTAATTAAAAAACTGTATTTTTAACAATCCATATTATAATTTCTTACACATTTAAAGAATTATTGACTCGAAATGATTGAAAATGCTATTTTATGTAATTATTAAAAAAACACAGCTTAAATTTTTGCTATTTTAGAAAATCTGGTTTATTTTATGAATCGACACTTTCCCGAATATTTGGTCCCGAAAGATCAAAATACCGATTGCGTCTGGAAAACCTCGACCACATGCTTGCTACGATGGAGACAGGTCGATGACCGTCGAATTTAGCTGTCAACTATCAGTAAAAAATTCACTCCCACCCCATTAAAAACTGCCAGACCCTGGTTCTAATTAAATTCTCGTCGGCTTTAATAGAAATAGACCACGTTTGCCGGTATTAATAGACCAATCAGAGGATAATTGCTTTCATTACCGTGCACTTTACGAGGCATAGCCCGAAAGGCGTCGGGAGCGCAACCGCCACTCCTCGCTCGCGGATCAACGAGGCGCTTGGATATCCTCATTATCGCGTCGCCTCATTTTCTTCCCGCCCCCCCTGCGCCACGGACCATTGGCCGCGCGGCGTTTCGGCGATTCGATCGCGAGTTCCCATGCCAGGCACGTCGAGCGTTCGTTCGCCCGGGCGATCGTTTCTTTTTCGCCGAGGGCCGAGCGTCCGATTGGGTATACACGAGGTTCGCTTGCACCGGTATTTCACTTTCCCGAATGAGATTGCGCGAGGTTTTTTCACTTTTAGCCTTGAATCTTTAAGCGGTTCAATTGAATTTCGGCGATTAATTTAAGCCTGAACTTTGAAAAATTAACCGTATGAAATTCAAAGCTTTTCACTATTTTATGCACGACAAGATAATGTAACGTACATTCGACTACAATCAAATGAAAAAGTGTTCCTCATATTGTTTACTCCACATAATCTCAAATAAAGAGCTTTTATCGCATTTAAGGTAAGTCATAAAAAAATCGAGGGAAATACGAGTTTAAAAGAATGAAAGGCGGGTTGTCCGTTGCGACACACATAAGTGGACTTTATGGATGGACCGGCAATAAATATTGCTCGTAGATGGTCGCGATTGAGAATCGCTCGAGAAGTATTTTGCGCATTAACAGGCGTCTCGGCGACTCGAGCTTTTACGAGCTTTGTAAAGCTCGTGTTTACGGCCAGCGACTCGTTTGCTCGCCTTCCTAAGACCGCCGAGTCCGAAGCTTTTACGCTCCCTGGTTTGACTTTTTGTCCTTTCCAATCCGAAGCTTGTTAAGGAAGCTCCCGCGCGTTTTATTACGATGGGATTTATGCGCGGGCCTTAAAACAAGGTGTGACGTGGCAATTTTTACGGGCTATCTATTTTTCAAGGTATTTTCAACTTTTGGTCTTTACGCACGAGCCAAGAGCGGATTGTCTTTCGCACCGTTTGATAGAACTAAAAACCAGCAAAAAGGATCTAGACCTTACCGATGAGCTTTAATTACTTACGTAAGTTTTGGGAAAGACTTGGAGAGTAACTTCGTGGCGTTCATTAATCAGACAGTTGCAGCCGTAAATTACCGCGGAGCTAATCTCGTACAAGTGAATAAGACATCCGGAAGACTATTTTCTAGGAGGCGGAAAAAGAGAGCAGCATCCAAAAGCGAAAATAATTAGCGTTTGAATGCAGGGTCTCGGCGAGAACTTTGGACTCAGATGGAAACTTTTAATAGCCAAATAGAAGTGTTGGAGTTCCGGGTGCCTTTTGAGAGACTAAAGTAATCCACTTTTTGGTCAAGGTTACTTGGTGATTGTTTGAAGAAGCTGAATATTAGCTTAATTCATTGTAATTATAGGTCAGGTGAACAAAATATTTAGTTGAATTACTTGTTTTTCATAACAGTGATTATGAATAAAATTTCAAATTTCAACAAGAAATATATTCAGCTGATACAATTAATTGTTATTTAAAAAAGAGAAAGTTACCTATATAAAGTATAAGCTTAGTTATTTATGTAAATCAATTAAACATTTAATTAAACGAAATGTGAAATTTATATGCAGAAATTAATTGGAAAATGAATCTGATTTTCATTGGTTTGAATAATTTACGCAGGAATCAATTAAAAAAATGATTACAAAAATCTGCGAACAGAACAATCTGTTGGCACTATTACAAAAGTCCGTTGTTTTCATCAAAAAGAAAAATGGAAAAGCCTGAATTAATTTTCAAGGTAGTATTCGAACATAAATGTTCGATGTAATAGATAGTATAAGTAAAGAAATTGCAATAATCCGAGATGTTGAAATTTGATAATTTATATGATTCTAAAAGTCAAACAACCTTGGAGAGGAAATAAATTCAAAGAGAGTAAAGAGGGGAAAAAGGTAAAAAAAATCACTGGAACTTGAATATTTATGATATGCTTTTAAAAACGTCCAATTTTTTCGCGTCTGTAAATCTTGCCTGTAGAGTAAAAAATATAGTTACTTAGAGCTTCCATTTTAAAATTTTCTCATGAGTAAATAAGGATTAACTATTGAAGGGTTCATAAAATTAGTACATTTAGGCAGGTAAAAATTCATGGAAAAAGAAAATTAATTATTTACTAATGTAATATAAGTAACTGCTGTATAAATTTTTGTTTATTTCTAGAGGCAGCAAACAAATACAAAAATTGATCTAGCCATGCAATTAAAACAGAAAATCTCAAGTGGAAAGTTCTCCACTATTCTTTCCCTCAATTGTGCCAGCAACACGCGCCTCTGCATTTCCCTGGTGGAATTTTCACGGCTCCAGGTCCAATTTGCAGAGTCAACCCAAACGTTCCATCCGCTAGCGTAAATCGAATTTTTCCCTCAACTCCTCGGCCACGCGAAACGAAAATCCATCGGCCGGATTTTTACGCGAGTATATTAAGACACCGAATGGGGAAATGTTAGCACCTCTGGTGCAGCTACAGTAAAACTCGCGGACGAATTTTACGAGGGTTCATGCGAATTTTTCTTCGCGATAGGAATGACGAAAATGGCCGTATTTTCGCTTTTTCACGTAACTGACCGGTCGCCCTACACCAGCTGGAAAGTCTAATGCGGAAAACATGTATTTCATTTTAGTTCTCGGAAAGTTTTTGAAATTTATAATTGCAGCTACTATTTAATTTTTTTAACAGAACTCTCTAAACAGCACAAACATTTGGGGGTACAAAATTTTAACTAATTAATTACAGTGTTTTTAAAATATTATTAGTAATTTGCCTTTTTGTAACCTTGTTCTGATTTATATCTCATTTAGGAAGTTTGATGATGTAATTAGTATTTGAATAACAATTTTATTATTCTATAATGCACAACTTAATTTAATTTGAAGGAAGAACCTGGATACTTTAAAAAATATGAGTAAAAGTATTCAAACCGAAAATTGAACTTCCCCCAAGAAATAACCAGCAAGTTTCTTTATTACTTTTGAAATGCTATTTTAATATGCTTCGAAGAGATCGATCACTCGCGGTCAGCAATATCTGCATTTTAATTAAATTTGAATGTTTCTATCTACCTGCCAGTGGTTTCGGTGCAAGTACGAAATTAATATCAACTTTCAAGATTGAAAGGAAAAATAAATGAACAAAAATGAAGACACAATATTCCTGAGAATGAAATCAGAATTTAGCACTTGTTCAGAACTTCACTCGCTGTATTTGCAGCTCAAAAAGAGCCGACACGAAACAACAATCAGCGCGAACTAACGGGCGAGTCCGGATTAATCCTCGGGAATCCGCGCAAAAGCCTATTAGCCCCTCTCGACAAAAGTTATTAATCAGCCTACGAGCTGAAAGGGAAGAAAAGGAGGGTACTCGCCGCGATTCTCGATTGCGCCGTTATTGGGTGCGGACGATTCGCGGATTTCAGGTCGCGAACCCCATTCGAAACAATGCGTCGGCGGTGCACGCGCGGGCCGAAATAGAAATCGATTTGCCGCGCGCGGAATTTCGAGGGGGCGACGCTGCCTCGCCTCCGCGATGGCTTTCTTTCTTCCCGCACCCGATAAGTGGGCCTCGAGAGGATGCCTTTCAGAAAATCGAAAGCACCCGTCTCTCGCTTAACACCGTCCAACAATGGTACACATTCCTCGTTTCCCGCTGAAGGTTCGATGATCAAATCCTGAAGTACACTAATTGCTCTCGTTGGAAGCGATCGATCTTAACGTATTTTCATTTTACTTTTATATTGCTTTAAAAGGTTTATTAAAAAATTTTAAAATCATCAGAAATGGTAGCGACAAGAGGAGAAAATTTTACGACATTAGTCAAGTCGGCTTTATTAAGCTCTTGACTTTTTTTTTGGGTAAACGAAAAAGTTCGTGTATTCGCGCGAGAGGGTACGAGTTATGTGTTTTCCGGCTTTTCGTGAGAGCAGAGAAAAACGAGAAGCTCGGAGACCAAGCACTAACGTTGAGTTTACCTTGCTCGCAGAGGTACCAAGTTGCTTGTACGGCAGGATGTAAGCACTCCCTATAGTTTTAAATTATTAAAAATGCTTGGATAATTTTACAAGTTTATTATAAAATATTATAAAAGTTTGCAGGAATGTTTATTAAAGTTTCATCAAATTATCGGCTTATTGATTGCTTCTCGCGTTATTATATTCATCTGGTGCTTGGTTACATATATAAATTTAACTATTTATGAATAATACTATTTATCAAAGATGTTATCTGTTGTGACTTTGGAAAATTTTGTACGACCTAATGTTTATAAATTTTTCAGGTTGCATTGATGTTAAATAATGGGTGCAAGGTCGAACCAAGAGAAAAGTTTTTTTGTCAAAAAATACAAAGTGAAACTACATACACGGAAAATGAAGTATGTGCTTACGTAGCTTTCGCGAGGTACGTCGAAAAAATGAAAAAAGAAATCGCTGAATGTACGAGAAAGGAGGGGGGAGGCAAAGGATTCAAAGCTTCGCGCGAACAAAGCTCGACATTCCAAACAGGCAATCGACTCGAAGTTTTTTGTTTGATCGTTATTCCATTCTGGTCGATTTATTTATCTTAATTTGTTCGTCTCGAATGCACTTTTTTCTCGCGTTCCACAAGAACCATCGATCCAATGAACGCAGGTCGTTACTCTTTGATCGAATAAACGCTTGCGGGAAAAATGAGCGTCCAGACCCAGCTGTTCAATGCTTGAATTCCCTTTTCATTTGAAGTGGATGATGGATTTAAAGAAGTCAGGCTGTCGAGATTAAAGGAGGAAAAAGTGAGTTATTTTACGGTAAAGCTTTCCATGGTTATAAGAAAATTCTTCTACTACGCCAATCAAAATTTTAGATTTGTAAATTTCATGAAAATGAAATATGTTATGGAGTATGAAATATAAATTTCAAGAACATAACATTCATCTAAACTTATAGCTTCATTGTCTCATTAATCTTCGAAGAAGGAACCTTTCAGCTTTAAAATTACGCATGCTACAGCTTGAAGATAAGTAAACATTTATTTTAAATTACGGAGAATTAATTAAATGGAAATTACTCCAAATCATGCGTTAATTAAATGCAAACAATGGTACAAAAACCTTCTGTGACAAGTCATCTGGAACATAAGTAAATTGGTGGCATAGTAATCGAAAATTTTAAATTATAAAAATTTACTTCTTGTTTTCATTAGGACAGAAAAATCTTTTCGCGTTATTTGATTTCATCCTATCGCAGATGTCAACGACTCCCATTGCCAAGGATCGATGGATTCTCCCAGAGTAGGTACTCCCGACTGAACCTTTTTTACTACCATCCCATTCTTCCTTTTTTTTCCAGAAACTATACCTTTTTTTTACCTCCCAACAGTTTCGCGATGTCTCAGAACACGTTTAATCCACTCGCGTGATTTACGACATTCGCCGCTGCTTTCAAGCCTTTTTTCGCGTTCGAGCCGGAAACGAAGCGCGTCGAGCGTAAGAAAAAGAAATACCGACTCGCAGTTTATTTTCGCTGGGGGCGATATGGATTCCCTCACTCTTTATCCTGCTGCTGTCGAAACGGCAAATTTTATCGGCCAACTTTTCCCTGAAATTTTTCGCGCGTAATTATTGAAATTGCGGCTTGCCAAGTGTTCGCTTGCAGATAAATTTATTAAATTTCCTCGCTCCACGAAAATTAACCCACAAACTTTGAAAAATTAATGGTCGTTTAGCGAAGCGCAAAATCGTGTAAACAATGACTGGAGATTAATGTGTAAGATCACGATATAAACACTTCATCGGTTTTACAAAGCATTTTAAATCTGCTGCCCGGTGTAAAATGAAATAAATAGCCGGGAGGAATCACCCGCCGGTAAATTAACCATGAAAAATGCTGAAAGTCCGGGGCGCTTCGGGACAAGCGATTTTTCATCCCGCGGCCGCGGGGGTACGAGCTTGCGTCTGCGTCGGGGCAGCCGCTCGGTCAATCCGCCGAGGTGAAAAGGCAAAGGCGATATTAACGATCGGACGGCTAGTTCGCGTCACGATGGCACTAAAACTTTTCGACGAAGGCGTGTTCAAAAGGCAGCTGTGAAAAAAAATTTCGCTCTCGCCTCGGCGTAGTCTGCTCATAAAAGTCGGAGGCGACCGACTTTCCTCGCGGATCTAGGTATGTAGACCGCCATTAAGCTGATCCAATGTCTCTTCGTCGTCCTTTTTTTTAAATTTCAGCGTTTATTTCCCTCGGTCTACGTGGACGGAATCTGGGGATCTTTTGCGCTAGATTAACGGTTGCCGTTAATTTTGCGGTTTTACGACTTTTGGAGGAGACTTAAGGGTTTTACGAGAATTCTGACTTTATTGGGGATAATAAATAGAGCTAGCTGGAGTTGTTTATCATAAGGCACCGCTGACGACTATGACAACTCTATAATACAGCTGTAAACAAATAATTTCCAAATTCAATAGCGACTATAATACAACACAGTTAAGGGAGTATGGGACCGACTGAGCAAGTCAAAACAACGACTATACACTCACACACACACAGCCTTGTGTACATGTGCACAAACACACAGAGTGACACTAGCTCTATCTCACTCGCACGTACGAACATATCATAACCTTACTAAGATATACTCAAATTATTTATTTTTTCCCTATATTAGACCTAACCACTTCATGTTTTTATCATCAATAAATAATTTTAATAAGTCAAGCT
>JAXIUT010064004.1:0-41974 GCA_035586675.1 Eurytoma californica
GCAAGCAAAATGCTGTCACGCATGCGGCAGGCGTACCGTCATTTTGCCACCAACTTGCCGACTCATTGTTATCTGGGAGCTCCAACCTCTAGCGAAAAGCAATTTGATTGGTTAACAGCCGGTTGAGTGGCGCCAAAATTAAAAACGTTGCGAGGTATTTATTATTTCAATATGAACTATTAAAGAATTTTATGTTTTTGAAAACGTAAAATTTGTTTGATTCATTTGTTGAAATTCGCTTGAATTCCGTTTATTTCCTTACGGAGAGCCAGACCTACTATTCCTCAATTTCCAGTCCAAACTCAACTCATTCGCATCGTGCTAGTCTTCCTGCGTTCGCACTACATGTCACAGCCGATGATCTGCTCCTGAGTCCAGATCTCTGGACCCCGAATGTTAATTATAAAAGAATAGCAATAGGCAACATAAAAAATATTAGAGGATTTCGCAAATTAAATTAATGATATAAACATTTTAATTTAAAATTTTCTAAAAATATTTTCAATTTATTATGTAAATTTAGTACTTATAAATTAATATAAAAATATAATTTGCCTTTAATTATTTAATCTAATTTGTACAATTTTTCTTTTTTTTAAGCAGTGGTTTAACTTATTGCTCATTGTTTAAAAAGTTTTCAATAGCATCTTTGTCTCTTTGAAGCCAAGCTGCATTCAGCTTTATAGTTTCAATACTTTGTTGCACGTTTCTTTCAGAACCTGGAGTAGGGTGTTCATCAAAGAAAGATTTAATCTCCTGTGCATACTCTTCTGTGACAAAATGCTGCGTCAAAGATTTAACTAATTTAGTTAATAAAAATCCACTTTTACAACGTTCTATAAGAGCGTTATAATTATCTTTAAAAAATTGCCAAGCTAAAATACGCCCCTTATGCGAAGAAGTGACCGATGTTATCACAAAAATCGTATCCTGCGATTTAACTTCGCTACTTAAAGAAAATTCCAAGGCACGACGCAATAAATTTTCATCTTTAGTAGCCCCGAATGAGCCAAGAATTCTAGTTTTTTCTTCATTCAAATCGGTACTACGATATATAGTCAGTAAGGTGTCGAAAGTAGAAGCATTGCCCGCTGAAAGTGCTGCTCGATAAACTGGACCTCGCAAATCAGGAGGCAAGATTACTTTGCCAAATACATGTGCTTGGAATCGCTGTTGTGCTTCTTCTACAGCTGACTTGTCCTCAAACGAGATCATTTTGCTAACAATCAGTGACCTGCAATAACAAATATAAAATTATCATTCAGGTACTTTATAAAAAAGATGAAAACATATTTAAATAAAAAATACCTAAACAAAGTAGTTAAATGTCCATCTTGGGAATTTTTATCCCAACCCAAGTGAGAGTAAATATTTTTTGTAAGCAAACATCCAAATGTTTTAAATTTCTCTAGTATTTTCAAATGTGATATAATTATTTCAATTTTATCCAAGCAATTCATAATGCTATACCACA
The DNA here is from genome assembly GCA_035586675.1 of Eurytoma californica. NCBI lineage: Eukaryota > Metazoa > Arthropoda > Insecta > Hymenoptera > Eurytomidae > Eurytoma > Eurytoma californica. Next base: position 1,475 of record JAXIUT010064004.1, read on the forward strand.
CTGTATAATTATTTTCATTTTTGAAAGCCTGCATAAATTTTAAAACTTGGCTGGTTGAAACGTGACCTGCTTGAGACAATGCAGAAAGATCATCCAAAAGACCTAATCTATCAAGAGGTGGAAGACTGTGATTTTGTATGGCAGGTACAAATGCTTCAAGTAAGTCATTACTGTAAGCTGTTCTGTAAACTCCAACTGTTCCTGGATTAACTTTTAACCAAGAATTTTTAGAAATTTCTTCAAATTCTATATCTTTTGTTTTTGCGTCCATAAGATCTTCTTTTAGAATTTGTTCTGCATTTGCAGAGCTGCTTACTGTTATTGGAATGACCCACAAACTATTTTCTTTATCTGTAGATCCATCAGCTAAAAATTTTTGTTGAGTAAATCTCAGAGTTCGTTTTTTTGGATCAGAAGAAGTAATCTCTGAAACTTTAAGAAAGGGGAAGCCTTTTTGCTTTGTCCATGTTGACATAACACGCTGTACTGGTTTATTACTTGCTTCCTCCAAGGCCCTCCATAAATCTTCTGTTTGAGCATTAGAATATTTATACTTTTTTAAATACAAACTCATACCTTTTCTAAAGTTTTCATTTCCAACATAGGAGAAAAGCATTCTTATAATACTTGCACCTTTGTTATAACTTATGTCATCGAAAATTTCATTGATTTCTGATGGGTGATTAACTGGAACTTCAATGGGATGGCTATTATTTAAGGCATCTAACTCTAAAGCTTTGATAAAGGTATCAGTCACAAATTGAGTCCAGATATCATACTCTGGGAACAGTAAGTTGACACTTAAAAATTCTACAAATGAAGTATATCCTTCATTTAGCCACACATGCGTCCACCACTCCATTGTAACAAGGTTTCCAAACCACTGATGAGCAAGTTCATGACCAACAACCAATGCTACTTTTTGTTTAATAAATTCTGAAGTATTCTGGGGATCAACAAGAAGACGAGTTTCCCTGTAAGTTACCAAACCCCAATTTTCCATTGCTCCTACACTGATGTCGGCAATAGCAATCAAGTCCATTTTTGGCAGTGGATAAGGTATGTCAAAGTAAGATTTGTAATACGGTAGAACTTTTTTAGCAACTTGCAATGCAAATTTTCCTTGCTCTTGTTTTCCTTTTGGGGTATAAACTCGAACAAGAACTTCATCACTAGTATAATCTTCAATATAGTCAAATTCACCTATAACAACTGCTACTAAATATGTGGACATTATAGGCGACGTTTCAAATGTAACTATTTGTAAATGTGAATCAGATGAAACCAGTGTTTGAGACTTAACTGGCTAAAAATTAATACAGATATTACTTAGAAGACATTTAAATATGTATAAATTAATTATAAAATATATTTACCATATTTGAAAGTGCAACTAAGTTCTTGGGTACTGTCAAAGAAATGTCAAATGTAGATTTCAAGGCTGGTTCATCCCAACAGGGAAAACATCTTCTTGCATCTGTAGCAGCAAATTGAGTAACAACTGCATACTTTGTCCTTCCATCAGAACTAAGAAATATTAAATTAAATGTTAATCGATAATTTTATAAATTTATTGAAATCTATTAAAAAATATAATTTTAAAGAAGATTTGATGTTGATGAATGATATTGTGATTACCTATTATATTTGCTTCTGTAAATGCCTTTTAATTTATCATTAATTTCAGCTTGAAATTCCAAATTCAATACAGCAGATTTTTCGATGGGCAATTTTTCTGAAAAAGTAATAGTGGCAGTTTCATTTTCTGCATTAGTTTCAATGCATTCAGATTGAAGATTTTTGCCATTGTTGCAGATGTATATAGCTGATTTAATAATTATTTCAGCAGAGTTAAGTGTTATTGAAGAGGTAGGCTCCAAGACCTAAAAAAAATTAAATAAAAAATTTAAAATAAATTATGCTTCAGTTACTCTAAAAAAATAAACTTCTAAGTAAAATAAAGATGAAACTAAAAAACATAGAACGCAGATAACCTCCAAAACAAGGAAAAAGATACGAGGAAAAAATAAAAAATGCAATTACTTAATACTCACCTCAACGGAGATTTCCTCTTTGCCATTACAGGTAAAATCGACAAAATTGGGTTGCAGGTGAATCTTATAGTGGCTCGGCTTGACATTAGCCGGTAGACGGTGAAAGGATGTCATACTTTTGCCTGAGTTCTGCCAACGAATATGCTGGTTCCTACCGTGAATAAGTAGTACGAGTCTGGTCCGACTGCATTCGGCGGAAAACTGTATGCTATCAACCTTTACACTGACGATATTATATACTGCGCGTTCCTGGAATGAGTGTAAGCTGCAACAACTTGGAGAGTTGGAGGGGAACTTACTAGATTATGCAGTTTACTTATTTGCTTTTGATTATGATTATTGCAGTGCTGATTTCATACGCGCATTGTACGCTATATTATGGGTACATTATATACAATTTCTTTAGATATAAGCATAATTATATAGCATAATATAGTTATATAATAGGTAGTAGACATTATTACAGACATTATAGACCAGTATAATTGTATTATATATACAATTATAAAATAGAATATTAAAAAGGAAATTTTAAGATACACTCAAGGAAAATAAAAAAATACTTCTTATAGTATAATATAAGTGTCTTTCAGGAATCTAAAATTCATGCCAATAAACTGCACGACACGCACATGTTAATATTGAAATGAAAAAGAAACGTCAATTATTCATATAAATTAAAATAATGATTTGGTATTCATCATTTTTTTATAAATTATTATTTTATTGATTAAATTATTGCGTAACAAATAAAATTATCGCTAGTACCTGAAAGTAATAAATGATATAGAGCTGATTTATATAGGGGTAAGCGGGGCATAGCGGGCTATGGGGCAATGTGAACCTTCGGGGCCATAGATAAGCCACCCCATTAAATATGTTTCATTTGCTGTGAGAAATAATTCGTAACAAGTTTCATTCAAAATAAAGCCTTTTGAAAGAATATCATAATTATTTTATTATCAAATGAAATATATTTAATGGCCCACTATGCCCCGAAGGTTCACATTGCCCCATGGCCCACTTTTTATATACTATAAGGATAATTTTATTTGCTATGCAAACATTTAATCGATAAACAAAGTAATTTATGCACAGAATATGTTACCGTTATTCATACATACTTATGTACATAAGTTATATTAACCGAAACTGCTTCCCATTATAGTTATATGCAAAGCAGTTAAATAAGCAAAATTGAAGTAATAATTAGAATACGTAGCGTAATATTTCAATGTAATGTCTTTGTCGTATCAACGGTTGAGTAGAAGAAGCTGCTGTGTTGTATGGTCGTATTTCGTACCCACAATGTAGTTGTTAAAACTTGTTTATAAAGTTAATATTTAGCAAAAGCCAGTGGTGTACTAGAGGTTGCCGCTATTGTATCAAAATCGTTCATTCGTTTATCGTTTTTCAAGAAAACAATTAGCCTTTCATCATCACAGATGAAACAGTTTCTGAATTTCATAAAAATACGGGATGACATTGGCACAAAAAATTTTGAATTTTCTTTTGGATTCTGCCCGTGGTTTATGCGAATTATGGGTATCTGGCCGATCGATGACTATGGTTTTCAAAAGAGCAAGTTTCTGGTGACACTGTCTGCATACACGTTTCTTTTGTATTCTACGAGTACCGGCATTTTCACTGCGCCCAGCCGTACAGAATCTTATAAGAGGAGTTTGTACCTGATCGTGGCTGCAGCTACAACTGCAAAGCTGATACTTATCAAGATGAACAAACAGAAATTAAAGCGGATTTTGGATCAAATTGCGAGCAACTGGCATACGTCCGTGTTCGAATCGCAAAAGTCGAAGCAAGTAATGACCACTTTTGCAAATCGAGGAAGGATGATCAACATTTTTTTGACGGTGTTCTCACAAATTAGTTACCTAGGTAAATAATTTTTAATAACTCGTATTAAGTTATGTTCATCTGGAAATAAAAATGTAGAATATGTAAATAAGAAGAATAATTTTTATTTAGTATTTGTCACAACATTTGAAATTAACTTTTACGAAAAAGCGATAGTCATTGATGGCAAAACAGTCAATGCGATATACCCAAAGGATCTGCTAAATCATCAAAATCTTATAATTTTATACATTTTTGAAGCTTTCTGCAGTTTAGTGCACGTAATGTGCGTATTAAGTATGGATTGTTTTTTTATGATACTTATTCTACATGCAACTAGCAAGTATGTAATAATTGGAAATGGAATTGAGGATATTACGCTGAAACGGATCTATGGACCTAGCAGTAAGATTCTCATTAACAAGCATACGAACATTATAAGGTATTTTTTATGTGTATTATAACGATGTTTCTCGAATCAGCCTTTTATCATTTTTTTATCGACATTCAGATTAGTTCAAAACATTGAAAAAGTTTTCAATATTATCCTTCTTACGGACTTTCTAAAATACATCTTACATTTTGGGATACTGATTCATCTTATAAGGATGGTAAGTACCTATATATATATTTTTAAGAGCGTTAAATGATTAATAAAATATATTTTCAGCATTACTTGTCCAAAAATTACTTTAGACTGGCCGAGGCTTCAATTTTCTTGTACTCTATAAATTCTTTCATATTTTTACCTTTTCTTTTTATTCAGCGTATGATAGATGCGGTAATTATAAATAAACATTATTTATGTTCTGACCTGTCGCTGTAAAAATCGGCCCTAAGAGAAATTTATTTTAAAAGGCTGAAAGGATTGGAATGGTTACTTATTTTACTGATTGGAACAAGCTTGATCTTAAAGAATACCACTATATTGTACGAATAATTCAACGAGCGCAGCAAGCGGATGTAATTAGCGCTGGAACATTTTTTAAATTAACAATGGCTACATACAAAAATGTAAACATTTAATTTTTTTCACAGCGTAATAAGAATACTAATTATTGAAATAATACTAAATTACAAATATTGTTTTAGATAATACTATCTTCTGCGTCGTATGCTTCAGTTTTGTTTTCCATGAAGTAAAATTAAAGTAATTGTTAGTTTACGTTATTACAGTAGATAATAGTAGCACGTAGTATGTAAATTTATTCTTAAAAAGAATTAATTAATAAATTATTATCGATCGTACATCAAATAATTTATTTTATTTTTTATCCCATTTTTTCTTACGACTTGAAGTTCCCTATTTGCTGTCAGCTAATTATATGTTTATAATATGATTTATTTGTTTGATCAGCGCTGACCACAATCTGTACCCGTTTACCATGATTGTGATGTTTTGCAGTTGTCCGGAAACTGGTTGGTTAATCGGAACGATTGCATGTTAGTATAATAAGTTAGATTCATATAAATATTTCAGATAATCTAAAAGAAACCTCATTACATTTATTTAAATAATTCCCGTCCAGTCGAATAGGACATTTTAAAATCTTGTTTTATTTGGCTTTTCACGAGACATCAATTCCTATAAATATTTAATAAAAGTATCTAAAAAATTTGTAGTCTTTTTATGAGTCAGAAAAGTTATTTTTTGTATTACTTTGATTTTCTTCGCACAAGTTTCATTATTCATTCGAAACATCTCTGTAATCACGTTGTATAACTAGAAATCCCGTTCAGTTTCAATTAATAATTAGATCATATTTTCCTGGTTGTTATCGTTTCGTAGTATGCATTATTTTGATTTTTTTTCTCCAACTTAAAAAAAAGCTCTAGTGGCAAAAAAATAGTTTTAACAGAACAATTTAATATATTATACATTTTTTAAGCAATACAGACCAAGGTGATCTGAAAGGTCAGATATTTAGTAGGTAATCGCCGTCATTACTTTGAAGATTATTATATTATAGATGTCACAAGGATAAATTGAATTTCTTTACGGCAAATTAAAATACTTCTTAGAAAGAATTGAAATGCGAGTCTTCATTTGTGAAAATGAGCTTCAATTTAATTTGCCGACCGATAATTAGTCTCTTTTATCGCTTATTCAAGTTATTTTGTAATTAATTTTCATTGTCCCATTTCTTAAAGATAGAATTAATTAGACTAACAAAGTATTACTCTAATTAAAGGCCATCAAAAGGATTCTACACCTGGTTATAGCCATTGCCAACTGAACCAGCTTTTAGATGTTATATTCACACAAATTGGGAAGCGTACAGGTTTGCAAGACGAATCACTCGAGACAAAAAATGCACAAATTTTTTGTCTTATACGTTTGAAATTATCAGCGTAACAAATTATTTTAATAGTAATGTGTGTACAAAAAAAGTGTAATCAACTGCTGTATTTTAAGTTTTAAATGAATTAAAAACTGTTAATTTATCTAAAGTGTTAACTGCATAAAGCATCCGTATTTAATGCTATCTGAAACCGTAGTATCTAAAAGCATTTGAATTACTCGTTATCTAGCTGTAAGTTTTTAGTTTAAATTTTATTGGTTTATATATATTATACATTGTCATCTGTATAGCTGCAGTAAGCCAAAATTAACAGTATTGTTGGCGCCATCTATGAGGTGCACTCAAACTCCGGGAACAGCAGCTTTTATACGAATTATCGCGATATCGCGCAAGGTAAGCTCTACTTCGCTGTCTGCTTCAGTGAATTGACGATACGTGGCAGATAAGGGATAATTCGGTTTCGTAGCCAATTTGGTTTAAACTTTTAGTTATTTGGATAGAAAAAAACTACTCGCAAAAGCTCAACTTTTCTAAAAAAAATTCGTTTTGTTTCAATTAAATAATAAATTTTTACGTTAATCCGACGTAAACTACCATATGCGAAGTATTTTATTGGCGATAATCGGAGGTGTGAAATTGATTTTTAATTTATACGTTGGAAATTCGATGGGAAAACTGCGGTCATAAGCCAATAGGACGTAAAATTCATCGTCAGTGTCACGTTTGCAATTTCATTGGATTTTCTGTCACTCGTTCCCTTGCGAAAAGCTCACTAGAAACCAATCAGTCGGGAAATTTGTCATTCCAATTTTAGTCGACGATTTTTTCGGACTTCACTCATAAATAAACGATGGATTACGTTTGTTCAAAGGATCGTCTTACTATTTTTAATTCAAATTGTTGTATCTTCACGTAAACAAAAATAGTTTTGTCTGTGGTCGGCCTAGAAATTTCAAATTAATATTTACATTAATTGCTTAGATTATTTTATTCTTTATGATTCTCTGAAAAGATTGAATAAACCATTTTATAAATAGTTAATACACTGTCCTTCAAAGCAAATGTACAAAAGAATATTTAAAGATCCATTGCAATATAAATTAGCAGATAAAAATATCTGCGTATGTATTCTATGCATGCAGTAAAATAATTTACTTGGTATCTTTTCATAATTTTTTTTATGAGTTAATTGATATTTATATTATTGAAAAAACTTTTTTATAATTTCAGGTTTATACGTGACTTCCTGTAAAACAACATATAATTGCATTTTTTATAAAAACAGTGGATCACGAAACTTTGAAGAAAACAATTAAAAACTCAAATTTCTCGAAAACAAAAAAATTTGTTTTGTAACTTAAAATAAAATTTATAACATAGGTATCATATATATATACATAATATTATTTTTTAATTTATGGATCAGGCAAATGCAAAAATTGAAACCAATGTGAATATATTCTTACATTATATATGTAGAGTTCTGACGGTAGATCTCGCCATCAAATTAATTATCCACCAGACAAGATTAATTTGTTTTAATTACTTGATGTAATTGATCATCAGTGACTACAGGGAAATTCAGTGTATATTAAATACCTATATTGTTTACCTATATAGTATTGAGAATGTGATCAATTAATAAAATAATCAACGGATTTTGTTGCGTATGTCTGCGTCTGACCTTAGCCACAACCTTACTACTTAAATGCCTTTTACATCTTTTCTCTTATTGTATTATACGAAAATACGTCATCGTCATAAATCCATCTTTTGATTTTCCATTATTGTATTTCTATTCGCTTTAAAGTTAAATTAGTAACACAGAACGTTCGACTTTAAGATTTAAAGCAATTCTAAGAATAGTATACCATTTATTAGATTTTTATACGAGATATGCTACTCTGCAAAAGTATCCCGTCCCAAAGTTTGTTTAAAAGTTTAAAAAGCTGGATCTAAATAAATTGAGAGCCTGCAAAGCTCTTAGCACATCTGATTAGTAAGTAGCCCTAAAGCTCGAAGACGACGCACAGTATCCGTGCAGGGAGCGCAGTTGACGAGGAAAGGCTGAGCGAGTGCTCCGCGACTTGGCCGGTGCATCTGTTGCGTCTCAGCCGCTGCGCGTCAGGCAAAAAGCGCTCGGGCACCGTCGGCGGCGTTGGCGGCGGCTCCGCACAGCCTCCTCCTGGCCGCCTGCCGCGGAACCAGGGGGACGGGCCTGCGCATGCTCTCCTCGCGCCTCACCCCCTTCGGCCTCGCTCCTCCGCCAGTGGAGCGCGCGACCCGCTGCCGAGAACACGCGCCCGCGGCCGCGCGCACGCCTCTCCCCCTTCTCGTCGTCGCCTCTCTCCGCGCCCGTCGCCGGGCGAGCAGTGCGCGGTCGTTGCGCTCGCGCGAAGCAGGAAGCAGCCCAGGGGAGCAGGTGCGCGGGGCATACCAAGGGAGGGCCGGTCGGCGAGTGCGCGACAGGGGGTGGTGCGCGGCCGATCGCCCGGGGGATGGCCGATCGCGCGGCATGGCGGCGGAGCGGGCCCGGATCGGCGACGGCGCGCCGCGCCAGCCGCAGCGCGAGCGGCAGCGCCGCCGGCGGCTCGAGCGGCCGGGCCGCGGGGCCCGCGGCAGCCTCCCCGGCGCGCTGATCCCCAGCGGCGACCTGCGCCGCCCAGCATGCCGACGGGGACGCGCCGAGTCCGCCGTAAGACTCGCCGCAGAAGAAGCAGCGAAAGCAGCAAGTGAGGCCGCGCACTAGCGCGAGACAGACGGACTCCGAGCTTCGTGCGAGGCCGTCGGTGAGCTTTTCCTTTCTCGAGCCGCTCTTACCGGGCTGCGGCTGTTACCTCGCGGCGCGCGCCCGCCGGGGGCCTGGAGCTCCGCGGCGATGAGAGCCGCGCCAGGCTGCTGCTAACCCGCTCAGTGAGAAGGTCAGTTGGTGGGAAGTGAGTGCGCGGAGCTTGGGAGTGCAATCGAAGGTTCTTAGTGGCTTTTTTTGTGGGGCTGGAGTGTTCATTTTTTTAGTGAGTTTTCTCTGTTCTGTGCGGGTCTCTATGGGTATACATTAGTACTTGTTGAAACGGAGTAAAGAGTGAAAAATCGTTCCAAGTTAAGGATGGTAGATTATTGCTGAGGTAGGATCGATTTGCTAATCGTTTGAGTGGGAAAATTACTATCTAAATACGAAAGGGTGAAATTCACGTCGAAAAAGTGAATATTCACTCTTTCGTATTTAGCGAGTAAGGAGTTCGTAAATTTGTAATCGTAAAAAAATTACGAAAGCTCTTTAATTACTGTTTTTTTATTGATCACTTATCTTGCTATTATTTATGTCTTACATAAAAAAAATTAAATAAACGTTTATACAATCAGAAATAATAAAAAAAAGGACGTTAAAGTTTCTTATAAAAAATAAAGATTCAACGTAAAATTTCTTTAATAAAACAAAATTTTAATCCGCTAATGTCAGGCAAAAAATTGTTCACGTATTTTCCGCGTTAATAGTCCACGCAACGCTACTTGAATTGCAAGTGAACCTTTACTTAAAGAGGGCTCGAGTGGTATTAAATATGAAAGATGAATATGGAGCCGAGTGAAAATTCAACCCGGATTCTTAACAATTTTTCGAGTCTATTTAGATAGAAACTCCGTTCAAAGGAATTTCCGGAGCCCATTCGCGTTGGTGGGGTTTCTTTTTACATGCGTCATTGGTCAATTTATATGACATTCCGGAATCCCGACGTCCCTCTTTCACAACACGTTCGAAGTTATTTTCTATTTATACCTTGATTAATATGATGCGCGTATGGAAATATTTCATGTAGGTTTGATCTTATTAAATATGAACCTCGTAAACATCGTCAATTCGTAAATTCCATTAAACCCCTGTAGTAAAAATACTGTCATTCCCGGAAACACGATATCCTCCCTGTAAGCATTTCAAAGCAACGATCCATCGGGCACCGCGATCGCAACTCAGAATGCAAAATTCAATTTTGCGGAAGAAGCGCGTCACCAATCGTAAAATTAAACGCGTAAATTAAAGGGAGACGTAATTTCGTTGCGCAAAAGAAAAAAAAGGCCAAGCGCAGATTCCCCATGTGTCTTTCGTAGATGTGTGTGTGTGCATGCGCGCGCGCAAAAGACGTTTTTATCCGTCACGGAGGAAAAGCGCGAGGGCCGCTCATGGCCATGAAGATTTTAATCTTCCTGATGCATGCGACGCGCGCGACTCGCACTAGCTTCGACACCCGGCGTGTTTTATAGATTCGTCCATGGAGAGGACCGAAACCTTCTTTTTATGGATGTTGTTTCATTGCTACCGGATTAATGGTTGTCGTTCGTGGGAGAGGAGTGGTAAGGTAATTCTCATGCAATTTTAATTAAATTATCCTAATAGATAATGGATGAGACCATAAACTTGTAAATATACCGGAATGAAAAAAGCATTTAAAAAAAATTTTACTTAAATAACTTATATTACGTACCTCAACAAACGATTATTTTCCGTTTAGTCGTGCACTACTACACTAACAACACACCACTGTCTTTTCAGAAGCAATATTCGCCCAACGCATTATCGTGAAATCAAACTACAGCTCGCGCGCTCTTGGCAATCACCGCGGATCATTAAAATTAGATCGGCGGCTCTCGCGCGCGCCTCGCGAAAGAACCGTTTCCATTTCCAAAACAAAAAAAAAAATCACAGCAGCGCCGGTGATTCCCCACCAAATCGCCCAGATCGCCGCTCCCCGAATTATTTACGCATTTGCATAAAGCGATTCCTCGCTCGGCTCATAAATCGATAGGCGCCACGGCCAATTCATTGCGACGCGCCGCATTGTTTCGCGACCGGTGTATTTTTGCATGATAATCAGAGTCCGCGGATCAGGGGTAGCACGAGCCGATTTTCAATTTTCACATAGGTCGCGGACATCGGGTGGACGATGAGGATTGAAGCGTCGCGCGCTTACGCCGCGGCCCATTAATCCGAGTGCATTTATTTATTTACGGGACGCGCGTTTTCCGAACTTTTGAATTATTGATGAGGGACGCGGCGCGCGACCGGATCCAGCGCAGCCGCGGCTAATCGGTTTTACTTTTGCGTTTCACGCGCCGATAATAATTCATCGAGAAATCCCTTTCACCTTCTGCGCGGTGTCGGATTTGCTTGCAGCACGGGTTTTGATGTATTGGCCTGTGTTTTAGGATATTATGCGTTAGTTAAGAATTTTTAGTGCACGGCGTGTCTTCATGGATTTGATTTAATTCATTTTCAGCGTTCAGATTGAAAAGCTTAGTCAATGAGAAAATTGAATTTCAGTGTAAATTCGTAGAATGAGTTTCGATTATAACTCGCAAATAAATCCTCTTTAACATTCATTTATGTTTCATACATTTTAATAAAATAATTCAGTAATAAAAGCTTTCAAAGGATTGTGGAGTATTTAGGAACCCTATTCCTTTCATAACTAATAAAATTTAATAACAATCTTGTAGTATTTCCGAAATTCTTGAAAATCCATTAAAAAGCTTTTAAACAATTACTTAAATTAAAATGAACCGAATCGCTAACCCACTTAAATAACAAAATTCCACCCTCAAGTAAGGTAAGACAGTTTGTCGCCTGGCGTTAATTTAATGCTATTCACCGGTGCGCGTAACCGCGGGGTGGCGAACGTGTTTGCGGAGCGGGCGGTTTATAATCGCGCAGGACTATCGTAATGGCGTTACGAACGAGCGGCCCGTAACTTCCTATTGTTGCGCCTCCGTAGGTATATACGAGTCGTGCGAAGTCGCGGCGCTCGGCTATCTCCAGAAATTGTGTTGCTTGCAGATGTTTGGAGGTAAAAGCGCGCGCGGAAACTGCGCTTCGTAAATCCGCGGGGAAGTGCTTCTCTCCGCCTCGCGCGATTAGAGACGGGAAACGCGGCTTTCTTTCGGCATCCAGTTCGTTTGAAACTCGCCTGTTTGTGTCTTTTCGAATTGCTCCGGATTGCGAATTTCCTAATTGATCGATTTGGGGGTACTGATTGAATTGAGTGAATTAGGGACGATTGAACGTTTAATTCATCGGATTAGCGGGTAGATACGGAATAGTTGCGGGCGGAGAATAGTATTTATAAGTAATTAACCACGTTACGTCGTTATTATTTATAAACTTTCAATTACTTCGGCATTTAAATTTAACTTTCGGCAACTGAAATTACAGTGTTCATGCAGCGTTAAAAATTACGGAATGTGATAATACTTTAAAACTAATAATAAGAACTAATTTAGATAGGTATAATAATAGGTTTTAACAGCAAGTAACAAAAAGTAATAAAACAAATTTACATAAACATCTACACACATAACTTGTATAAGAATAACTTTAACAAGATACACAAAAATAATAGGATCAATTTACATAAAAACCTGTAACAAACATGCTGTCTAAAATCCTCCAGTAACTTCCAAACTTACGCTTCTCCACAAACTATAAATAAAAAGTGTGGCCCGACCGCAGATCGGCCATTTATTACCCCGCAAAAAAGTGAAGCACGTCTTGCGGCTCGGGGCTCTCCCGTCTCCGGAGCCGAAAACGGAGCGAAGTGCTTACGGGATTAGCGTGGCAACTCGTTAGCGGACTTGTCCATTGGGAAATCGAGCGGCCGGGCCCGGAGCTGCTTCGCTCGCACGCCTCGCGGTTATTATTGGCAGTAGCCCGAGAGTCCTCTCGCGAATTTTCGCCGTGGTTTCGATAAATTGCCGCACCGCTCGTCATGGCCGCGAAATTTCGCGCACTTCAATTTTCTTTTACGGACCGTTTTTTTCGCTCTTTTTTTTTCGTCGGTATATTCGCAGGCGGTGTACACTCGCGTGCACTCGGCTTTTCGAATTTATTGCGGGTTGCGCGAATCATGGTGAAAGCATTTTAGCTGCTATTTTAAAGGGAATGAAGTCATTTTACAGTGAGGTCTAAAATTAAACGGCGGATTTTCTTTTATCAACAAGTTTTAAAATTAGATCGGGGTTGTGTAACTTGTTTGAAAAATGATTTACCCGCAGTTTTGTAATAATTAAATGCAGTTTAAAATTTAGGGAAAAATAATTTACTGCCTTACTGCTTAAATTTTACGTTAAAATGGCATTTAAAAATTAATCAATTAAAACTCTAAGTAATGGAGAAAAATAAATTCTGCGACGAATTTAAAAGTATTTTTAATTCGGATAGCAATCAGAGTAAATCGAGTCAAGGCGCTTAAAACTTCCGAGGAGAAATGGCAATAAGTGATTTTTAAAAATTCCGTAAGCTAAAAAAAACCTTGTCGTTTTCGGTCTCGTTCGGTTTACAGAATAATGAATGAATCCATTAACGCAAAGTTTTTAATTTTACAAATGGGAAAAAAGCGTTGTAAAAAAAATGAAAAAAATGGGATATTTCATATAAAAAAACGGAGATTAGGTACGATTTATCTTAATCAATAACCTTGAATAACACTTGAATTTCAATTTCCATAAACACTTACCTATAAATTAAGTAGCGTGGTTAGGGTATTTAAATTTTTCGTTTATTTTGAGCAGTTAAATTTCATGCATCTCGGTACATTGTACGCGATAGTGCAGGCCTCGGATATTTACTTTTTCGGAAAAAATTTTCCATTTCTTTAAGCACGCGTTCCTCCTTCTGCGCAGGAAAAATTTCGTTTGCTCTTATTTCTTTACAACGTGAAGTAAGTACTCCGTGAAAGACCGTAAACTCCTTCAAGTTTTCTCGACTTCATCTTGGAGTACCGAGATAAATAAGCGCCTTTATTTGAAAATAATGCTTTCGTCGTTAAAAAATTGCTAGAAATTGTTGAGTCTAAAGAAAAAAATCCTTATATTTGATGACGATCAATATATCTCACTGGATTAAACGATGTTTTTGCAATTGTTTTAGTATAGGAAAATGATGCAATGATCCTCATAGAAAGTAGAAAATTTTTCAAGATAATATTTTACGGCGTGACGTACGTTTTGAAACGACAGGTAAAAATGTATTTTTAAACGGCTGAAATGTATATGTACACTAAATGTTCAATTTTATTTTACATTGGGAATTCATTTCAAACCTTTATTTTAATTACGTGCTTTTAAAGTAAAACAAGTATAATTGGCAATTAATTGACATCTTTAGAATTACTTTTTTCGCCCCTCTAGTCTATTGTTTATTCACAAAACTTTGGCAACTTATAATTTTACTATCTGACGTATCCATTGATCAACGTGCGTAACTGTATTTTCTATACCTCCGACAATTTTAAGATAAAAAACAGCAAAAAGTAGACGAAACCCTTGTAACGACGGATGAGAATCTCAGCTGCCCGTGACGGTTGAGGCATCGGCGCGCACGTCCGCGCGCCTTATTAACGGAGCAACGAGCACGCGCGGAACGTGTCGCAGCCCCGGGAGACGGACGATCCCGCGGGTGACCGACTCGCGCTCCCCGATGAAATATGCATGCTCGCTTTTTCGCCAGGCTTCAATAAGCGAGGCGCGCGTTTCGACTTCCGAGAGGCTCGTGGTGTCCTTATCAAAATTACACGAATTCCTCATGCACGGACAGCTCCGTCGGAGTTATTTTTAACGGGTTGTAAGCCTTGATCAAGCTCGGATCGATTTGGATGGTGGCGGCATATTAGATTCGACATCGAGCGCGCAAATGCAAAAACGAAGCGAAGATAAAAGTAAATGCCTTTGAAAAATTGGGGCGTAACTTTTATTTTTATTGCAGATGTGAAATCGTACGCGCTGAAATGAGCACTGGAACGTGTGTTTGCTATTTTATTTGGAATATTCGGTAGAGAGAGAGAGCAATATTTAGAAGCGTAGATTCTCGCGTGGAATAATTGAAATTTCAAAGATTTTTTACGCATTATTGTTATTAATTCACCGTTTATGCGAATAATCCTTTTAATTTATTATTCTTGGAATTTATCGGAGCTTCAATTTTGTTAAAACGTTTTATAGGCACTGCCTCATATAAAATACAACCTGGGAACGCTTTCATGAAAGGTATCTTATCCATTTATAAGCTTTAAGGTTATATGAGTACTTTCGCAGTGTTCAGTTTTATGACGAGACGATGAAAGCGACATTCGTCGCACGGGGGTTGAACATATGCTTGCTATATCTAATGGAAGTTTAAAGCACACCAAAGCACGTTTATACAATGTAAGTACAACGCAGTAGTTTTCTTAAATTTATCTTTTTTGGTAAATTGAAATCCTTATTTCACTATATAAATTATTTTGTATTCATACACGAGTTTGGAAGTACTTCGGTAGTTCAAAGTTTCATGTAACGGAATTAAAGCTATATAAGTGCATTTCGAATGACAGCTTATAACTCTTACTGGGTTTTATTATTGTGTGCTTTTTAAGACCTTCCTGCGATATTAAATTTTAAATTGCAGAATAAGCGACTCCGTCCTCCGCGAAAATGCATAACCGGAAATTCGAGGATCAAAACTCGCTCCGCTCAACCACGGCCTCCGCTCTATCATCCGAGAAAAAAGCTCGATCCCCGTCAAAAACAGTCCGGCGAAAAAGCAAGTAACCTCGTTTACTCGCGTCACTGATCCGGCGCACGATCGACGAAAGTACAGGAAGTCGGCGAGCAAATTCACGGCGACAATTCGTCGCGCCGAAACGATTCGGGAGAAGCCCGAAGTCTCGCGCGCCGCGCGGTGCTAATTAATAGGAGAGACGTCGCGACGCGGCGCCGAGAGGTCAAAGGTCCCGCGGCGCGATCGATCTCCCCTGGCCCGTCGCCCGCGCGCGCGGGATCCGCCGACGTCGCGGCCGGAGAGATCGCCCCCCCTGCAGCCGATGTATCCCCGACGAGGACCAAGCTCTTGCGGAAATTAAACGGGACTGCGTGACTGACGGGGGAAAAATGTTTGCCGCGCGCGGATGGTAGTCCATTAAGGTGTTTTATTACGCCGAGGTGTTCGTGACCGCGACGCTTTGCGCGGGAGGATGCGTGGTGGGAGCTATTTCGTTTTGGATCATTATTCGATTGTTTTCTTTTTTCTAAGAAATGGCTAGGTTATATTTGGTATCCCGCGCTAACGGTGAGGTGTTTGCTGCGTTCTTTTCCAAGTACGTGTTAGATTATTATTCGCTGAAATCTATGGAATAATTAATACAGAAAATATGCATTTAGGGCAATAAATAAATAATTATAGAATCTCTGATGTTCTGTAGAAATCGCGAAATCTAACTGAACTAAGAACCAGTGCCAGTGACCTATAACACTATTTACTTAATAATAGCACATTTTCGTTATCCATTTTCTATCTGTTCATGAAACGTGCTTACACTAGTAGTGTCCAGTATTTCAGAAATACGTGTTAAAACTACGTATCACAAACAATAACTTGTAATAAAATAAGATTAAAGATATACGTTACGGATAAAAAATACAAGGAGGACATTGCGAGTTAATCGTTAACAGGCTGCATTGATTGTTTCAGTGACTGGCCGTTGGATGAGGCATGCCGGGTGGCAGGTGGGCTTGGGCGAGAAGATGACCGCGAGCCGGTCAGCGCGTTGGCGAGTTGGTCAGTCAGCCGTGGAGGTGGTGGCCGCTAGCGCAGCCGTCGCCCCGATCGTCGTCCCCCAGAAACGGCTACGCGCCACCCGCGCCCCCCACTGCCATTGATACGCGGGGAGAGGGCCAAGCCCGGCCGAGGCTCCTCCTCGCAGCTAACGCACCGACATGCCGACCGCACCGACCATCCAACGAGGTCTGATTTTTACTTTTTTTCGTCATATTTTCATGTTTTAATCATGAGTTATCAAGTTATTGGGAATTTATTTTTTACGAATGATTCACATTTCAATATTGAAAAAGTAAATCACAGAAGAAAATCAAATATATTTTCTTTGGGAGGGCATCATTTTGGAAGTAGACTGGCTAAAAAAGTCTACGGGTTCTGTTCAAAATCTACCGCTGACCCCTTCGCCAAGCTTTTCTTTACTTGAACAAGTCCGCGAAAAATTCCAACTTTCAAAGTTTGAAAATAAACTCTTGACTGGCGATTTAAAGTTACTATAGCAAATATTTATATTAATTACTTTTTTCAACGATGTATTTATGGTTTAGTCTCAGAATGAAAATCTTTTAAAGTTTCTTTTATAAGTTCACTAATATCAGTTAAAATAGTCGCACACTTATCACTGTAGGATACAGAATTTTCATTGATTTACAGATAAGCGTGTAACTATATAGATGTCAGTGACATTTTCACCGTAACAAATTTAGAGCGCACGGAATTTATTATGTTTCGTAAATATAAACTTGAACATAAATAAAACGTTTCCGCATCAAGTATTGTAATTGTATACTCTGTTTGATAATTTAATGACATGATCCGGAAAACATTTTTTTCTTTGGACCATCGCCAAGAATATGAATACTAAATTATCTTGCGACTCTTTTAAATTCCCGACGCGCGAGTCATCTTTTTAAGCTTCTGAATTCCTTATAAGCCACAAAGCACTGCCAAGAATATTTTTTTACGATATTCCCTTTTAACGTACCGTAAGCTGAACTAGCACGGAACAAAAAGTCCGCGCGCTTCTAGTCAATCTAAATAAACCACTCGTCGCCTCTTCCCTGCAAAGGGAATAAAAATAAAAAAAATTGCTCTTGTGAAATATCCCAAAAAAAAGCAAGAGTAAGCGCGTCGCGATGCGGCGCGAAATCTACGACATCCGGATTATGCCAAAATCGCGCGTCTAGACTTGCCGTCTCGGCCGCGTCCGCAGCTCCCGTTCCCCGGCATCGCGTCGGATTACCGCACTCGGCATTGTACTACTTGGCGGGTGCGCGTTAGCCCGGCGATCGTATTCCACGGAGCGTGCCGGAGTCTGCCAGTCAGTTTCCGCCGAGACCCGCGGCCAGCTGCCCTCCGCCGCATTAACGTACATATAGCGGAAGCACCGGGGGCCGGGCTTGTCCGGGATGAATTGGGAAAGGTTCGAGCGCGCCTCCCGGGAGGGACCCGGAAGGAGCGGACCGCTTTTTCGACTACGTCTGCCTCGATGGCTTTCGGTACATAATTTATCCGATGAGTAATGGAAATCCGGCTCTCGATTGCTACCGAATTACATCTTCGAGGGTGAGATGTGGGTGTCTGAGCTTTAGCGCGACGCCTCGCGAGTTGAGGGCACGAGACTTATTGTTTTTTGTTCGAAAAACATTATTAATTTTGGTATTAAAATGTTTGCATATATTCGTAGTATTTTATTTAGTTAATAGGGGTGTTTACATTTTAATTCATGAATTATTTGAGGAAGAGATTACTCGATATACTTACACTGAGGTGAGAGAAAAGAGCGTCTCATATTCATAGTCTGTATGTAATTTTAATAGAATCAGGCGACAAGTCAACTGAGTCTACTTTAATTAAGATTCACAGAAAATGTTGGCACTTAATAAATCCAAGCTTTCGCTATCGCATTGAATATCCCACATTTCTAAAAAGAGTAATATAAAATTTCCCACAATTTCACTCCACAATACCACAGCTCATTAGCGACTGTGCCCGTTGCCTTTTTAAACTCCACGCTCGGCGGTACAAAAATGCCGTCCTAATGAAGCGAACGCCCGCGAACCGCGGCGGTCTTACCAGCTCGCATAGACCTTGAAACAAATGCGCGGGCCACGAAACAAATGCGCCCGGGCTCGAATGTAAGTACAGTGTGAGCGGCTGGCGTGAAAAGGCTGGAATCGCGCGCGAATCGGCGAAGAGCTTAATAACGAGGCGGGCTGGCTGCGCGCGCCCCTTTTTTTCCGTTGCCGCGGAACGAAAGCCCATTTTCGATTCCGACGCGATTGCCGCTTTTTTTTCCTTTACCCCTTCGATCGTCGTTTGCCAGCGGCCGAGCGACGGCAGTGCGCGCCGGTGACGCGCCGGAACGCCTTTTTTCCCCGGCGCGCTTCGGAAACAGAACGGGCGCGGAAATTGCGAGCGTTTATCATTTTTGCGGCGCTTTATCTTTTCGGCCGCGCCGCGTGCAATAGTCATGCGGTCGAAATATTTCAGCAGTTTAGTTCCGCGCGCGCCACCCGCTCTTATATCCGGGAAATGAAATACCTTTTGTGGGGATGAAATTTTAATTTTTATGGACGTTACTCGCGGGTCGCCGAACATCTTTCGGTTATGCCTGCACTCGTGTATATAAGCTTGCGAAAGGTTAATCCTGACGATAAAATATTCGTTTATCTCGTTAAATGAAATTATTTTAACCAAATTCAATGAAATAATAAGAGATTCGACATTTATATTTTTATTCTGAAATGTAAAAATTTCTTTTGAAAATTTCGCTTCTCGCAAAATATTCAACAAAGAGGACTCATAAAGGTAACGTTTTTTTCTCTCGCAACAAAGACAATATCGCCGAAAAAATATGACGGTAAACCGTTCCGCCTTGGCTGGAGTAGCAGCGCCGGCTAGAGATCCCGAGCGAGGTCGAGTCCCCGAGGATGAGGGACGCAGAAACAGCCGCCGCCGCGGCTGCAGCAGCCTCCAAAAGGCAGGGTTGGCAGGCGGGGCAGGGAGAAGGGGTGAGCTTCCTCCTCGTTTGCCCGTAATTCTTCGATAGGCGCGTTCGCGACAGTCAGCGAGTCGATAGGGGGGAAGAGGGGCAGGAAGCGGCCACTCGAGAGACAATGCGCGCCTAAATACCCGATCCGCCTTGCGCATCGCGACGCCCCGCCAACAAAGGACACCGGCCCAAAGTCCGCCGCTAAGCTTCGTTTCGCCTATTGACACGCTCGACTTCGCTCTCGAGGTGACGCCCGCTGTCCCCCTTTTTTTCCTCCTCCAGCGGTCGCAATGCTCCCGATCTTTTCTTTATTTTCACTTTCGTTTTTTCTTTATCTCGTCGGCTGGTGGAGGGAGGAGGTAAGATAAGACGATGGGGTTCGTGCGCACACGGAGGAGCGCCGGGGAAACGAGGTCGAGGGAGAGTCGGTGGGGAGGAGGACCGGCCTTCTCGTCGATCTCTTAGAGAGATTTGTTTGGCCGCGACTATGCCGAATGCGCTGGCACGTAATTTCGTCGGGGGATGCGCCGGGGAATGTTTGGAATGCCTGGGGTCTCGTTTATTGCAGCGTTGATTTTACTTTCGCGAAAAGTAGCTTTCTAGGATTTTCCTCGGAGCGCCGAGATAGAAACGTCGACGTGATCGCGTTGCTAATTGAGGGAATGAATATTGAGCTTGTAAGTAATATAAGACGAGTAAGATTCGACGTTTAAATTATATTCGTTCGCAGTAGAGATTATATTAAAGTTACCTTATTCTCAAAATATAAATTAGTGAAACTCATACACATGTACATTATAACTCGTTTAAGTGGATTTATCGAATAACTGAATTTTCGCTTATTTCAACTTGAAATACCCGTATATTAGAGAGTTAGTTTTTTTTTTAAATTACAAATTTTAACTTGAAAGACTATACCATTTTTTATTATCATATTAATTAACTACGTAATAAAATAAAATCGATTGCGGTAGCGTAATAAAAAAGAATAAAACCTTACTTTTGATTGCTATATGCTTTGCGCTCGATAAGAGCAAAGGAAAAAAACGCACCTCTTGCAACATCATGATGTCACCGGAAGCATTAATTAGTCGATACCGATTACATCGCGTCACCTCATTATCCGCCAGGCTAACCCCCGCTCCGCTCCTGCAAAGCGAGGGGCGATATTTTCATTTCCATCCAACCTAATGCTTGGCTCAGTGCGAACGATTCGCGCGCGCGGACGGGGATAACTCCCCGTGGACAGCGGGAAATTACGGGGGAGAGAGCCGCTTCACCTTTCACCGGGGATTCCGGCCTGACGCCTACCCGGATTCGCGAGTCCGACGCTCTTTCACCCCAAGCGCGCTAATGCATTCGAGCATAATGGCTTCCTTGTTTATATATTAAGGCCTCCTCTTGGAAGGCGCCAGCGGATTCGGGGTCTACGACGGCGGACCCTTTCACCCAGCGCTCGGATTTTCTCTCCCCTCCTCGCGTCATTGATGCCGCCGTCGTTGACTTTGTAGCTCGATTAATCCGTTACCCCTTTTTTTCTCTACACTCAGTTCGCTGTTTGACTTTCTTTTTTTCGTCTTTGATTTTTTTTCGTCAGGGTAAACTTGATTTTTTTTTCGTTAAGGAGGGGGAGAAGCGATAAGGGAAATTTTTGTTTGTAGTTGAATGTCTTTTACAGAGTACGCGGGGGATTTAAAGTAGGGAAAAAATTGAGTATGAAATGCCGAGTCTGTTTGAGAAAGAAAGTTTTAAAAGATGCGGATAAGAAGAGTTATGTTTAGCGTTTTAATATAACATTTTCATTAAAGGGGTACGCTGTTTGAATTAAAAATTCATTTGCAAAAAATTGAAAGTTCGTGGCGCGTAGCAGTGCAAACGTTTTATTATATCTAGCGTTTAATCAAGGCGAATTTTTTTCATTTCAAAAAGTCCCTTCAAAAAGTATTTCGAGCGCATCTGTCGTTGAGTTCATTTCTTGTACGTTTGCTTACGTATGTAACGCGACGCGAATATTTTCTCCTATGATGTCATTACCATTTGTGAATGAAACCTATTTATAGTAACTACGTGTAAGCTTCGCTAAGAACATCAATATTTTAAAAATAAAGCACGACTTTAGTCAAGGTTATAAATATGTATTAATTTTACACTTTACAAAAATAGAATAAGCATATTCTACTAGGCATTTAATGGAATTCGTTAACTCTGATAAGTTTGGAGGTCTTATAATATTAAAACTAAGCAATAGTTAAAACTTTTGGTAATAAATATTTTTATGAGTAGATAGGTACAATTATTCGATTATAGAAGCTCTCATTTCCTGGTATCGAAAAACTATTTAATATTTATTCCTTTTTTAATTTTCATATAGGAATGTGCAATAATCCAATAAAAATGTACAAGTTTACATTTTGCGCAACTGCGATCTCTTGCATTGCACCTGAATGCAGGTCTCGGACGCCTTTTTGGATTAGCCGTACGATCGAGGAAAAACCAATCTCGCTGTAATCGAGATGAAAAAAAGGAAAAACTAAACGCGCTGGGCGAGCTTTTCGGGAGCGCGACCGGATAATGAGTGTCAGTCAGCGGCGCGCGGCGAGCACGTTTGCGCAATTTTATCGATTATCCTCAGAGGCCAACTGCCCCGGGGATCGCTGTATACAGTTTACCATTGCGTGAACGCTGCGCTCTCTTCCATGCTCCCTCTCATTCTCTGTCCATCCCTCTAACTCTTTCCGTCTCTTTCTCTCTTCCTCCCTTTTCTCCCGACTTTTTCCGACGTCGGGCGACTGTCGGCTCGACGTCGGATAATCGCGCGAATTGAGTGCAGTGAATAACGCCGGGATTTACTCGGCAACTCCCTTTTATTTTGTTTCGTTAATTTTTTTTTTAAACCACAGCTAGATTTCTTTTATGCCACGGCAGACTGTTTGACGGACGCTTTATCTCTTTGCGAGTGGGTTGCACTCATTGGATTTTAGAGTAAGAGATAGTCCCGCTTGCTCTTTTTATCACGGAAAATAAAGGGCTTAATGTATCGCTTATCGTGCCTTTCTTATCCGCTTCTGCCGTGCTTGCCCAAGGATTGTAAATGTTAAGCGTTTTTCAATGCAGGCGATATTAACCGACGGGCTTTTCTCTGGCCCCCTCTTACTTTTAAAAATGTTTTCCTCCCTTTGTTTTCGGTGCGCAATCGAAGCGATAAAAATTTCCGAATTAATCAACGAATTTCCGAAATAATGAAGTTGAAGCGCCGCCGACAGAATTTGTCAGGAGCGTTAATCAAGGTTGAATCAATGTTTGTCAGCGTGACGGGGAAGGGAAGCGCGAGCCCGGCACCGTATTCAACAGGCGCCCGTCGGCCATTATTGCACGCGGCGACCCCGAATAAATCCGATGAAAAGTAACAATAGCCACACCAGAATAAGTCGCAGCGAAGAATTACTGCTCGTCCCTTTTTCCCCGCATTCCCTCCCCCTCCCCTTCTATACCCTCCCCAGCCCAGTTGCACCATCAGCAAAGTAAACGCAAAGTTTTCGCTTTAATTAAATCGCATCGCCGTCACTTTCGCTAGGCTATAGGAGAGCGCAAACATTTTTCCGGCGAGGCCCGCACTTTCGCAGCGAATTGATTAATCAAAGAGAGCGCGCCGGCGGTGTGTCTTCGCTTTGAGGGAGCTCAGCTCGCGGAGGAAGCAGAGCTCCGCGCGCACACCTTCCCGTCAGCAACAGTTTGCCGAGGTGCGAGCGTGAAAAGGTCAGCGGTGGGTGTTAAAAGCGGCCGCGCCGCGGAAGCTCCTTTGTCTCGGGAATCATCTGGAAAAAACGGGGAACATTTTAATAATCACTTTGGCGGTTGCGGCAATACGGCCGAAATTTGCGGCGACCCCTTTGCGGTTTGGCGAATGCCCCGCGTTCCGCGATGCTTCGATTCTTTTAGCTTTGATTGAACACGCGGTTTTGACTAAACACCTTCTTTTCAGCAACGAATTGGACGGCTGCGGTGCGTAGAGTTTGAAAAATTTATTGTTGCTTTAAAGTAATGTCGAGCAAGTCAGAGCTTTTCAGTTTTTATTTAACACAGAAATTTTAAAGTTATCTTGCAACTCCCTATTGGTATAATGGAATTAAAATTTTTCTGACAGTCGTTAAAATTAATTAAATGATTTAGGTATAAAATTATTAAGTTTGCAGAAAATAATTTTTACTAAAAATTACAGTAGTCTATTTTAACATTCTCAAAAACTGCCGCTATTGGAAAGAAATCATTTTACTTTTTGCTAGAAACTGTAGTAGTAATTCTCAAAACTATAATACATTTCAGTAATAGATAATACGACAAAAACAGTGATGAAATCACCAATTTATCTAAAATTCCTTTTAATAATGAAAAGAAGAAAAGAAATAATAGTTTGCGTGCATTTTTCTCTGCACCGAGGAAAGCCCCAAGCAACAGCGGATCGGCTGGCTCTCGACGGGCGAGCAGATAAAAAACACAGCGTCATCGCGGCTCGAAAGGGTGCACGTCTCGGCGGTGGCGGCGCGCCATCGATTTCAGCGCGGCGCGGTGCGCGCGTTTACGCGGGGGCCGAGTGTGCAGCGCGCGCGCCGGGGTAGGCCCGGGATGCACGCGGTGGGGGCGGGCAGCCTGTTGCACCGGCGGCGAGCGGCCGCGCTCAGGTGGAAAATGGAGCAACGCAATATCCGGCCGCCCGCGCCGGGAAAAAACGCCCCGGCGGCGCTTGACCGAGAGATTTTCGCCGGGGACTCCGGGGGATTGGCAGTTACGGCCGGGCGCGACTGGGAGTTTCGGGTTTTTGGATTAGGCTAGCGTGGTTTATGGATGCTTGATAAGGGTGACGAGGTCGGTTAGGCTGATAAGTTCAAGTTACGGTTTTGTTATTGGCTTCTTTGGGCAATGTTTATCTTTGAGATTTTCAAGAGCGTGACCACTATAAGCAAGAGAGTTCGAAATGTATTATAGTAATCCGTAAACTTAATTAAGCGGTTTAGTATGATGTCCTGAATTTGCTTATAATCCGCTTGTTTAGAGATTTTTTCAAAGCTTTAACAAAAATTTAATTTCTTTTTTTATAAAATCTAGGGAAAATATGCATTTAAATATCGTTAATTATTCAAAAACTATAAAAGTTATAAATCTATTAAATAACAAAAAACTCCGAATTACAGTAGAACATATTAAAACTATAATTTGGAAGCTGCCAGATTTTGTTTTATTTTATTTCAATGAAAATGTATGAAATGCAAAATAAATTATCGTATACATTATTTTACTGATTGTCATCATTTACTTTAATTATATACAATTTTTGAGGAGAGCAAGAATTTTTAATGCCATTAATGTGTTCTGCTTTTTTAAATTTTTTTTATGAGTTACTATGCGACTTTTAATTTGAGAGTAATTAAAGTTTTTATAAACACCTATAAAAAACATCTCCTATTTTGCATAACTCTTTCTCCAAAGTATGATTTAAATTCTAGACCTGTAAGTTGTGGTCTCTCTTTGTTGTTCCAAATGAATTTTTGTAAGTGATCCTACTTTCAACAACGCAGTTTAATAAAAGTTCAAATAGTTTTTCAAATCTATTAAATTTCCATCTACAATTTCAAATGAAATTGAAAAAGGTTGGTACAACAATATTTGCGAAAGTCCCGCTGAAAGCGTATACGCGAATGAAACGATGCAAACAAGCTTACGATCCGAAGCAACATCCCCGGCATCTAATATCGAATATTCAGCTTGTCCATGCGGCGTAGCCACTTATGCATTCCGTTCGGCGAGCGGAGCCATTAATACGCAGTCGTACCGGGTGCGGATTCGCTCTCGCCTTCGAGACTCGTTACTTTGTCAATTTGGCCGGGTGCGGCGCGCAGCCTCGGCAGCAGGCCAAAGGGCCACTGCGGACCGCTCGGACCTCCTGAAAGCCGCAAAGCCAAACCGCGCGCGGCTCCGGCTGTACATAACTTTTCTCGCGGGATCGCGCGCGCGCGCCGGGAGAACTGCATTATTCCGGGATCTGGCTCCCGGCCGCAGGCCCATTTGTCAGCGGCGAGTCGATCGGAATCTAACGTTGCTTTTAGGGGATGACGAATGGCGATGACGCACTCATCCTCGACTTTTCTTTGCTTCTTGAAGATACTCGCAGAGCCGGGGGGAGGTGCTTCGGGTTATTTCTGCTGTGCAGATTAATCATGCATGCATAATATTTCTTGCAAAGGGCACGAGTATTTCTCGTGTGTAATTTCCAGCGAAGCGTTCGCTTTTCGCCGTTATTTATATGCCCGTGCGTTTTGTATAATTAACTTTTGTTTAAAAAATAAAGGGAATCGCGCGAAGCCCGGGCGAGATATGAAAAAGAAATACAGTCGGTTCTATACAGTTTATGCACGAGAATCGACGCGGAGACCGTTAAATATGCACCCTTAAAACCGTTTATTTTCGTCGTTACCGTCCGCTTATTTACGCCGGGACAGAGCTAATAATGGCGCGCTTGCGAATTGAAAGCAAATTGCGCCATTATCGATCGTAAAAAGCATTCGCGATGAAAATTACATGAGGCCGGCCCCTGCAGCTCTTTACATCCGGCAAATTTAAACTGCAATCCTTTCTTCCCTTGACCCTGCGGCGAGACCCTCCGCTGATTTTAGAGTCTCGCGCAAGGTGTTGAATGTAAAAGGCAGCTTTTCGAATTTTTTTACACGAAATTGCTTCAATGTTTTAAAAGTATTCCTTTTATGAATTATTCATGAAAACTGTTTTAAAAGTAGCCATTCAGTTTAATATTTTATCGGTACAAATGCAGGCTAATTTGATTGATATCCTCCATAGCACTGATATACATCAAATTCATTTTAAAATATCTATCAATACGCAAAAAAAATACTATGCATTTGACGCTTAATCAATTTTATAAAACGCGAAATTAATAAATTGCTCATTGAAAATGAAAGTTACAATTGTTTTCTACAAAATAAAATTTTTATTGCATTACTCGATGAAAATACTCTCTGCATCAAAGATACACCTTGCAATCTTTGAAAACTGCACTCCTCATTATTTCTCCTCGGCGCGACTCTTTCGCGCCTGGCCTGGGTGTCATAATGAAATCAGCGAGCGCGCGATAAGTAGCCTCTCGCGGGCGCAGCTCCGGCTACAGCGTGACAATCGATAATTCCGCCCGGCATTGTGCAGCGCGGCGCAGGCTGCGCGCCTCGCGTTTGTAATTCACGGCCTTAAACTATTTAGCGGCGCGCGAGCCCCAAGAGGGAGGGTCGCACGCCAGCCCGCATAAACAGAAAGCTTGACGGAAAGTAATCGCGGATCCCCATTTTGTCACTCTGTTCTCGAAGGTCGACTGATCTTCGCTCTCCTCCTGTTGCGCGTCGATCGGCTTTTTTTCTGTCGCGACGGAGCGCGTCGGATAATGGAGGTGATGTGGATTTTGCCGAGTGATGAATATTTAGCGGGGCGGAGGTGGCGCGGGCTTTCGGATTTTTCGGAGCTGAAAGCTGTTTGAAATATTGAATCGAGCCCTGGATGAATTAACGAGAGTAATGGATTATTACTTTTTACGAAAGTTTCCGTGCGTAATTTGCGAAAGTGTGGATTTCGAAGTAGTTCTTTTAATGAGCTTGGATGGCTTTGTGCGGCTTCGCATAAAGCTAAAATAATAATCCGTTCATTACGGCGCGGCGTGAATTATTTTCGTTTATTAAATTAAATCTTTTTAAAAAAACTTCAATTAAACCCGAATTAATCCACTAATGCAGTGTTCATTCATAATTCACTTCAAGTATTAGCGAGAAACACTACGAAATTTAGAAAGAGAAACAGCATCCTGATTTTACGCGAAACTGAAAAAAATGAAAAATATAATACGGAGAGTGAAGAGTAGACATTTTTAAAAGGTGCCACTGCATCCACGAATAGGTTCAAATCGATTGATCGTCGTGCGCGAACTCCCAGCAATTTTCCTTGCTAAGGAGGTCGCGACGAAATTTGGATCGCGCGATGCACCACGGAAGCGGCGTGATTTATCGAGCGATGAGATTCGATGAAAGTGCGATGCACTCTGCATGTGACGAGTTTTGCGCGCTACGCCGACGGGAAAAATGAGCGTGGATTTTTCAATTTTTACACCGACGTTGCACCGAGCACTTGTGCGACCGACGAACGAAAATGATTGACTTTATACTGTCCTTTTAAATTTTCATTCGCCGAGATTGTTTTCTATACTTTTTGTCCCTCTTTTTTTTTTAATGTGGTATTTAAATTTACGAAACCTATTTACTTTATTAGATTTACTGTTCGTATTGTAAAATTAATAAATTGCATAATTGCTAAGTAAAATTGGGAATTAAGCTCTTGGATAGTTTGCCACTAAAACCTAAGATAAGATAGATGTAAAAATTACGGAGGTTGAACCATCCCACGATTACGTTTTATCCCGTAATTTTGACACTGATTTCATCGTAAATTTAACTAGGGATTAGATAATTTTACAATCATTTATATTTACTTTGTAAGTTTAAAATTGAAAGCATAAATCCTTTGAGAGGCGTTGCACCAGTTGGCAAACAATCGACGCTTCAGGGAGGATGACGGCGGTGCCGACCTCTCTCCAAGTCTCCGCTCGTCGGATCTTCTTAGATACGCCGGACCCGGCGAGGCGTGAAACGGGCGGCGCTCGGAGCACTTCGCAAGACTCGGTCCGTCGGACAGGCGGACAAACCCGAGCGGATAGCTTAAGTTCGATCGGCACGCGTGGGCAGACGCGGGAGTGAGCCGTCGCTAAAGACGAGGGCGGAAAAGTTGCCGCGCGAGGATCGGGAAACGCCGGGAAATGAAAGGATCGCCGGGCGATTGACGTGGAAAGCCGCTATCGGTGGCGTTACACTTTCCCCTTTATGTTTATATTCGTGGAGCGGTTCAATAGCGAGGAAGACTTTTTTATTCATCGGTTAGAGCTTGATTAACAGGGAAGCGATTTACTCGAAAATCGTTCAGTGAATGAGGAACGGAGTTGCGAGAGTTATGGGCATCTATGTATCATGGCGCATGTGGGTTATTCATTTTGGGAGAAAGTTTTTTATGCGAATATACTTTGGCAGAGGTTTGCGACCTCCGGGCTCCAAGAAACTTAAGGGAGATATCAGGGCCAAGTTTGTATTGACGTAATACTCGTCTTACCGTACTCGACTTACTTTACTTACTATGCGTACGGCACAGCCTTTAATGTATAATTTAAAGCTCATATTCTATTTAAGACCTGCTATGTAAATAGCGTTCACTACTAATTTTAGTTAACTTTAGAATTACGGATTCGCTATAAAAGATGAAAATTTTTAAATCAAAATTTTAATGCTGACATTCGATGTATCTTAAAGTACTTATATAATAACTTCATCCTTAAAACATTAAAGTAGAAGAAAATGATGTAAAAAAGGAAGTAAATCAGTAATAAAAAAAGTAAACATTGGATGAAAAAGTGCCCTGAACAAGTGTACCTGCAGCCGACCTCGTCGTCGTAATATCGGGCGAGGTAATTTTTTGCGAGTCACCGAGTCGCTTCCCCGCGGAGGCGTACATCGAGATTGAAAGTTCCACGGGGTCCCGGGAGCGCGTCTCCCGCCGCTTGTTTCGCTTTTACGGCCGGACGTAAGGCGATTACTGGGTAATCTTCTTACCGGCCGTTTTTATCTCTTCCTCTTCTTCTTTCTAATTACGACGATTCGCGCGGCCACCGCGAATCGGTTCCTACTTATGTTCCGTCGGCTGATCCTCTTCCTTTTTGCCTTTTTTCCCTAGCGAGCCTCTTTAATGGAGCTTACGCCGCTGCAAGTTTGCGCTCGACTGCGGCGATCGCGTTATCCCTTTTAAGTGCATTACTTTATTGTTTAGAGGCACCCGATGGAAAATACAACACCTTTTTATCCAAAGTAATTTCGCTAATCAATTTTGATGGTATGTCTTTTTCTTCGTAAAAATAATAAGACGTAATTCATCGTCGATCAGAAAGTAGCCCACTTTATTGAAACGAAATGATTATCCTCAATAACTGACAGATCCCAATTCAATCAACAGGCATCATCAGGACAATAGTTTTCTTTAATAAAAAAAATTCATCTGGCCTAATCGAAACGTCCCAACTGCAGGCGTAAACAAAGCCGGCACTCGAGAGAATAAGACTCGACGGCCACCGGCTCTTCTTTCGCGTCGATAACGGGTTTTTCATTCTCTCCCGCGGCGCGGGGCTGTACACATTGTCGTGCCGGGCGCCGCGACAAAGGGCGCACCGAAGCACTCTTCCGTGAATCGTCGCGAGGCTCCTCGAGTGCGACGAGCCTTTGTGAGAAAAACAGCGGAGGAGGTGCGGGCGGAAGGAAAAAAGCGCGGGTGGGTCGAGGAGAGAGAAAAAAAAAGTCGAACGACAGGCCACCACGCGCGATATTACCGCGTTACGCCGTTCCGCTCCCGGAATTCGAGAGGTGCTCTCCCGGTGTCTTGGGGGAATCGGGTTATGCGCTCCGATGAAGTTCAAACTCGAGAGTTCCGAACTTCGCCGTGCGTATTTTTTGCGTCGTGAAGGAGGGCCCTCCGAGGGTGGTTATAACTGGAGCTTTTGTTCGCGTTGGATGATTTTTGAAGTTTTTAAAGAGCGATCGCCTCGTACGTCGATTTTCTTGCCTTGGAATGGAAAAATATAGACATTTAAGGGGATAATGTAGAAATGAAAAATTAATGCTCTTTTATAGGGTAACGCATTTATTTTTACTACTCTAAAATTGCAGAGGATTGTGCTTTATGAAAATCAAAGTTTCTATACGACGGGCTTTAAGATTATTACAGCTCACGATTTTAACAGTTGACACGTTCCTTTACCGGGCTCCGAAAAAAATAGTTTCGCGATAAAAGTTTCCGCTTCGAAACTCATAAAGCCGCTTTCGAACTGCCGTAATGTTTTGTCGCCGTGTATGCGGAGTTTTGCCGGGATAGCCATGCCAGCCGTCGTAAACGACGAAAAAAAGGAATTACTGGCCGGCCGAAAAATTTCGTCCCGCTCCTCGACGGATACCCTCATAAATTTGCGAGAATTTTATTTCGTCGCAGTGCAAAATACGTTAGCAGATGGAACAGGACGTTCGAGTGTTATTACGTCTCTTTGTCGCAGCGTAATTGGCGGTTTAATTAGAAAATAATTAGCTTTGTAAGATTTTTTTTCGAGAGGAAACTCCAACTACTGAATTGAAGCTACGAGACGGAATAAATTACGCTGTGTAGATTGCTTTGGGATATAGCGCAAGATAAGTGTGTTTTCAATGTTATGCATTAAATTAAAAAAAATTTTGAAAATTGTAGCAGTAAAATGAACGTTACTTAATTTATTTGCAACTTACTTTTTCGCAGAAGAAAAATTTAGTTGTGAAAAGATAAGAGGCGATTATCGGAACACACTTTTTGCTTATGTCCTGAGAAAGAGCTTATAAATTACTCAGGCTACTAATGATTATTATAGACAATAATTTATAACTATTTAACTAACTCACTTTTTATCCGCTGTTAT
Organism: Eurytoma californica; assembly: GCA_035586675.1. Classification (NCBI taxonomy): domain Eukaryota; kingdom Metazoa; phylum Arthropoda; class Insecta; order Hymenoptera; family Eurytomidae; genus Eurytoma; species Eurytoma californica. The sequence goes on from JAXIUT010064004.1 coordinate 32,841, forward strand.
TCTTCCGAGTTCATAATTTAAATTTTTCGCAAGAGGTACGAAATTCTCTCAATCAATACCGCAAGCTCCGTAAGCTCCGCAAGCTCTAATCCGTACAAAAACCTTTGCACCGGCAGTGCATCATTCGCGGAGCGTCGTCAAGCGGGCGAACGACGTGGGCACTTTGCCGGGTTTCCAGCCAATTAATCACGCGCCGTCGGCGCAGCTGCGGCGTATCATTGAAAAACAATGGCACCTCGTTAAACTCGGTGTCGGCCGGCCGCGCAAATTAGCGGGGCGCGAGCGCGCGTGATCCATCGCGGGAGTCTTCATTACCGGCCGTCAGATTGAGTTATTTCATTTTGCTGCCGTGCGGCACGCGACGGTCTAACGGTCCGCGGTACGCGATTAATTAATTCGTTAATTAGAATCTCCACGGGCCGCGCCGATAAGGAACGTCGCGGAAATTGTTAGCCACTCCAAGCCGGCGCGCGCGGGTTAATGATCGCGTCGGGTTTCATTGTTGCATGATACGCCGATTTTTGCGTGCAGCGGAAGGGTTTGATCGATCGCCACTGCTCTAGAGCGCGCTGCATTTTTGCTGAGTTGGCTCGTAAAGCTGGCTAATTGAAATTAATCTTTTAATTTGGTATGTAATTTGCTAAGTTATTGTTTTAGCGTAATATATTTGATGACTAGTAATAAATTGTTCGAGCGACTATCATTAAATCATTTACAAAGTATATTATTATTTTACAATGTGTGATAATTAAACTATATTACTTTGAATAAATAAAATTGACCATAATAAACTTAATAGTAGCGAATAGTGGAAGACTTGATATAGAATAAGAGATTATTCATTTACAGTATAAAATTTCCCTGATTCAATTTCCGAGGGAAAGAAGTTTTATAAATCAATACAGTTTGAACTGAAAATATTTTTAAGTAATAAAGTATGTCGATATTTTTTTAACGTCATGGTATTGGAAAAATCCTAATCTCCAGATGAACCGTAGCTTCTTGAAGCTCGGAAGTTTTATGCGCGTAATTATCGTAATACCGTCGAGCACCTAACTCGCCGGAAACCAAATTCGAAAATTGGAGCAATTGCAAGCTCTGGACCTCGCGAGGGAAAAAATCCGATGGATGGAAACATCCCGTTCCAAAATTACCCGCCTGCTAAAAAGCGCCTCTCTTTGCCGAGCTTGCGCTCGGCGCGCGGCGCACAAAGGCCACCGCATACAACTACGAGCTCTCGTGGGCCAATTGTTTTACGCGGAGTTTGATTTCCGGCGCGCGCCCGGCGGTAATTGCACGCACGCTGGCCGGCCGGTTCGAGCGGGTACCCGGGCAATCGGATAATTATTGTAACGGCCGGCTAATGCGCCGCTATTGAATTTCTGCAAATGAATTAGGCGGTGGCGCGGACGCACGTCCGATATGGCCGGTGCCGTGCGTTGCGCCTGTACGGCCTTCTCGCAGAGAAACGGCTAACTCCGAAAGTAATTATGCTCGCGCGGGATCGCGTTGATTCGTTTAGCGTATAATTCACCGCGCGTTAAACCGAGCACGAGCGGCTGCGGCCGCTCGCTCCGGGCGTGTTGGCGGCCGGCGGTGAAAATGGTGTGTATATCGGGAAGCAAAAAAGTCGAGCTTTTAAAATTGTTTTTTTTTGCAGTTATCTGTCCTTGTCAATTGGTTATTACGCTTTACCAGGAAGAGATGTTTATACTTATTTTTTCAAATCTATGGTTATTAATAAAAACGTAATATGGAAATAAACTACCAATTTGAAATAAAAGTAATGTCAGTAAAAATTTGTATTGGTTATGAAATTTTTTTATTTATTTATTTCCAGAGTAACAGTACATTACATTACAGAGTAATATAAGTTACAAAGTAATCCGACAGAGAAAAACGAGTTTCCTGTTCGCCAGTCTGGTGAAACTGAGACAAACATGGCCAGACCCTCTTTACCATGCTTGTTCATCTTAAAACTAACTTAAAAACTAATATAAACATTTGTGTTCAATGTAACAGTACATAAAATTTTTAATATAGTATTACTTAAACAACGTCGGTTAGCAGTTATAATTTTATATACCAAAATAGCATAATCTTTCTATATTACAATCAAATTATTAATTATCGCCAATTCAAATAAGTAAATTTAATTACCGAGTGTAAACTCTTTAACGAATTACCAAAGTAAGCTATCGGAGTTTGAATAAGTCAAAATCGCGGAGAATTTCATCAGAGTCCGATTATTTACTCTGCTCAAAATTAATAACCATCATGTTTGCCCACAAACAGTCAATTCTATCGATTATTGATTCAATACTTTTTGCCTCTCGCCAGTTGCCGGTTGCAACTGCTTCTCGAACAGTTGAACATCGCAGCAGCCGCGGCTGATGCACAGGGCTATTTGCTTATTTGACCGCCGGCCGGTGGCTGCGGCCGCCTCGAGCGAAACTTGGCAGAGAGTGAAGTGCGCGGCCACGCGCAAACATCGGGGCGCGCGATACGTCGAGCGCGAATAAATTGACGCTCTGCCAAGTAGTCGGCCGAAGTGTACTCGCGGTGCATTATGAGCTCTTGTTACGGGAGCCGATTACCATACGCCCGTCGTCTTCATAAGCGTCGTTGCGCGAGCTCCCCCCTCCTCAGCCCTTCCCCCTTATGTGCACACGCGTATCTATAGAGGCTCGTTGAGCCTGGCGCAAAAGCCGCTTCTACGATGAGCCTGCGAAATCGTCCGTGCGATGTGACAAATTGACTGCGCGCCTGAGTAACGGGTCGTTGGTACTTTAGCGGGAATGGTAGGTTAACATCGGGATTTCGGTTTTTCTAATTCCTATAGTCTCCTATTGATAATTTTAGAGAGTAAAAATTTATTCTGTAATATACCTGTACGTTGAAAAAATTGATTAGATAATATATGTTTTTTATGGAAATTTTGATTGTTAAAGTAGATTAATGGTTTTGAATTATTATAAGGTTATTGAATTTGAAGGAAGATACAATTTTAAGCAGAATAAACGAGTAAAGTGCTACTTTCAACTAGCGGAGGATCTTGTTTGAGTTGTATATAAATTTTCAGATACTGCGATACTTGAACTTTTTCCAGCGTTTATTGCGACTGTATACGGTGGATAACTGTGTGACAGACTGCACACGGGAGCGTACGGGCGGAAGCGCAGGTAGAGTCGTTGGTTTTTATGTTGAATAATGGCGTGAAGCTCGATATCGATATCCGCGGCTCGTATCCGAATTTGTACAAACGTATGCACTGGAACGAACATATTCGCTGGTGACTTTAACACGAGGCACTTTAAAATCGGGATTACTGCGTAAACTGGTTCTACGAGGAATATCAAGTAGCGCGCAATCGAAGATCGTGATAAAAAAAATTATCACCACAAAACTTGGAATCTAAATTAATAGACATCAACTTATGAAAATTAAGAGAAAGTAACAAAGCTAAACTCTCAGCGCGCGAGGATGCAAGAGATAAAGGAGACGAAGCATTCCCTGGCGACAGTTTTCTAAAATCCGCCGCGTCCCGTCGGAAATTCCTTCGTCCGGCTCTTTTAAACGCAATTTCGCGCCCTCGCGGGGGATCCCGTCGCGCGGCCCGCGCAATTTGCCTACCTTCTACGGCGAGCGTGCCACATAAAGAACACTTGAGATTCCCAGTGCGCGGCCGCCTCCGGCGAATTGAATTCGTGCGCACGGTAAATCTCTGGAAATCTCAACGCCGAAAAAAAGCACGGAGACGCGGGTGGGGATGGAAAATAAACGGTCTCTTGGAATTACTGCTGGGCTGTACCGTAAAAGCAGTCGTGCTGTTGTAAAAATCGCCGAGGCGGCGACCGTCGGCAGTCGATGACTTGTAATTATGCAAAGTCCGAAATGACTTTGCGCTCGTGCAGCGCGCGGCGTTGATGACGGAAGCGGCAGAAGAGAAGAATTTTAAAAGGTTACTGGTCTTGCTATTTTAAGGTGCAGATTTAAGCGAGTTATTTTAATGTTAAATAAAAAAAGATATTGTTACAATAAAGCTATATAACATAACTAATCATTGTAGCTTTCAAGTTAATTTTTAATTTACACACTCATTTACAAAACCGTATAAAAGAAAACGCATTTAAAATAAAAAAAGGATTTTAATTGTCCTGTGATTGGCTGAGCTTTTCATTACTATTGTTACTAATTGTTCGATTATTTTCAATCTAATCATTTTAAATTACTGTAGGTTAATTATTAATGAAGAGCGCAATTCAAAATAAATCATTTTTTCACAAAAATTATTCCCAATCCGAAGTAAATCACTCAATCGCTGCGAAAACATCATCGATACCCACTAAAATCCATCAACGGCAACTCGACAGGAATCCGAGCCGCGACGGGGAGCGCGGACTTTTTTTCCGGCGCGGCAGCCGGCTGCGCTTTGTAAAAACAAAGCGAGCGCCCGAAATAATTCTTCAAAACGAAGCGCAGTTCCGCGAAACGTTCCGGCTTCCCTTCCGTCCTCCCCCGCGCCTCGTCAGTTGCAGAGCCCGGCGTTTCCCCGGCCGTTACATTATTTGTAGAACGCCGGGCTCGCGCGCATGACGGGCCGCGGCGGCCTGTACTTGAGCGCGCGCGTATGCCCCCCTCCGGGAAACAGCCGCGATGCTTCTCTCTTTCCCGAGCTGCTTGAATTTGCATTTGTTCCGAGCGCTCATCGCGTCAATGGCATTACGTAATTTTTTTTCTTCCTTTGTTAACGGTTAACGAGCGGCAACTCTTGCAGAACTTTTTTAAGGGTGTTTTCGGGATGAGGGTGATAAGGTTCTTTCCAATTTTGGAGCGCTGCTCATTAATGTTCAATGAATACGTCATAGTTTAAATGAAATTTTAATTTTACAAGCGTATTCGCAAAAGTCCCTCGGAAAAGGGCATATTTCAGATTTTTGTGATTTATTTTCCCGAAATTCCCAAAAGAGCTTTTTTGCGGAAGTCGCGATAAATAAGCTTTTTTCTCGCGGTGACATTACAAAATGTGCTTTTTTGAGGGAATATTACGGACATTGCTTTTTATGACAAATATAATTTTTTTTTCGTGGTAGATTTGAACTGTGCTACTTTTCCTTCTAAAAAATGAAAGTGCCTTTTCGATTTTTACGGAGAAAAATGAACTGTGCTTTTTTTGTTAGATGAAATGATGCATGTCGAAACTCAATTTTTTTACGACTATTGAGTTTGATTTGAAGTTTTTAGACACTGTATTTACTTTGTTTAGCTTACAATTTTTTAAAAAACTTTAACAACAATGTGTAACCAAGACAAACATTAGATCGCGTCCGAGACGAAGACAAACATTAGATCGGCCAGTTACAGCGGGGGGCTTGCATAATTCGCCGGCGGCGTTACACGACCGCCGACAACTTCGACGAGGGTTGCATCGGGGACTTCGGAAATCCGAGTACGAGTGAAGCGAGCCGCTGTGTATCCACGCGGCTAACCGGCCGCCCGCCGCGGGACAACGCTTTCGAAACAGTTCGCTCGGTTATGCGCTCTCGCTCGCCAATTTGCCCTGCAGTTGTGCTGCGTTTGACCTTCAAATTTGGAAATTATTATTGTGGATTTGAAGTATCGGCATTCCTCTTTGCATTTTTCACAAATATAAATTAGTACATAATAATTCATAATAAAGTGTAATTAAACAAATTTTAATGTTAATTACAATAAGTAAATCACATTAAAATATTTAATGATATCTGATGTGCTTTTATGGTTGAAAATTTAATTGAATATTTTAAGTGCACCTTGTAAGATGGATTATATAGACGTATATACCGCGGTATAAAGTTTCGCAGTTGTTAATTTTGCCCTGGTGTCGCTAATAAATGTACCTAAATGCAGTAGTGCCGCTTGCTACGAACAAGAGGTAGGTACTTAAGTTTCACGGTAAGAGGATATTCCTAATTTATAATTTACATTTCTCTCGAGGTTCATTCAATTCTGCGACATCTAACTCGAATAGTAATAAAATTTAAAATTCCATAAATTATAATAATTAAATGAAACGTTGTATTTTTATTTATTTCATTTTTTTTCAACGAAATTAGGCACAATTTTCACGCAGTCAAAGCATCCGTAAATAGTACATTGTCGAATGCAAATTTGAAAGGTGCGATACATTGTCAGTGCGACGGCAACAAGTTTGAACACCTGCAAATTGATATTCACAAGGAATTACAAGTTCCTACGAGACCTTAATCGAGTATATTCCTGTCGAAGAGAGGGGGGAGGGAATCCTCCGCGTCAGCGTTAAAGTAATTGAACTCGAACGTTAGCTTGAGTTTTGACGTAATGAAAATCGATCGGGCCCCCGCGCACAAACGTCGCGGCCCTTTTAACCGGATAAATCGATCTGCCCCCGCGAACAAAAAGTTCGCCGTCTCGAGGACCGTTGAAAGGAGACCGCCCTACATTTTAGACGATAAAAAAGTTTGTGAGATTTTTTCCTCACCGGCCGCCCGGCTCCCTTTTTTTATTCCTCCGTCGCGCTGAGGTGGGGTTGAAAAAATAATGACAAAAGAGCTCGGCTAAACGAAAACTTACGGCTGCTGTACGGGGCGCGTCGTAAAAAGTCTCTCGGCGATGTTGGCTGATACTCGAGGTGTGCACACCGGCACCGCCGATGGAAAATATTTTCAAATTACACGGAATCCGTCGGCTCTTAGATATTTCTTAGGGATTCAAAACAACTCGTAAATATCGAGTGCTTGAGATCGAAAGTAGTTTTAAGGGAATTCTTTGCAGAAAGTATGAAGACGTAGCTTTAATATCTTCTCTTCGTGAAATGTTACAATGCAATTTATTGTTATTAAGAATTAAATTGATAAAATCGATCGTTTAAATATATTTAGCATTTAAAATAAAAAATTACTGTGACATTTCGTTAAAAGTTGTCAAATCCAATACTTATCGCAAATGCGTTACATCGTTGCATCCGAGATTAATTCAATGATGATCCGTTGGCAATGCATTATCCTGACTTCAAATCAGTAAGCGAAATTACAGGGCAGCTCTCTTGAATTCGGAATGATCAATCTCCCGGCAAAGTACCTAAGCGAGGCTTCGTCAAGAGCGCGAACGAGGCGGCGTGCGAAAACGCGCCCTCGTCGGAGGGTGCGCGATCGTCCAAGACGATCAAATATTTAGTCTGGCGGCGCGGCGAGAGGAGGAGAGGCGAGCTCGCCTCGCTCGGCCTCGGCGCGGGGGGCTCTCTATATCATCCGGCGCATCCGGCGCACACAAAGCGGGACTGCATGCGCGCGTGAAAAGGGCCCTCGAGTATAATTAGATGTCCCAGTTCGGGGCGCGCGGCATCTCATTATGAAATCCGCCAGCCACAAAAGCCTGCACCTGTGCATCTGCCGGCGCGGCCTCCCTTGTCTCGGCGGCGTCGATACGCGCCACGGCCGAATTCCTCCGCGTTCGGCGCATTGTGCCCGGCCCCGCGCGCCTCGCGGAATTGGGACGTACAGTCTCCAATTAGAGCGACCGGGGGACGCGATAGGACGCGGCTCTACGCCGTACACGGAGAGATTCGGAGGGAGCAGTACGGACGCGGGCTTCGATCATTCCACGTGGTCGTAAATAAATTTATACTTTTTCATCAATTTCAAATCTTCTTAGACGTTTGTACCTATATACAAAAAAACAGTTTTACTTCAATTTAAGATCCAAACTTATATCTGAATAGTACAGCCGCACAGACTCCGCAACTGTCTTACGACCAATTCGGCACGCCCCACAAAATCACCCCCTGAAATATCGCCTTAATTGTAAGCAGAATAGTTTCCCGACCGCATCGAGGGAGTGCATCGCCCTCGCGAATAATCGTTTATGGTAGGCTGGATGGAGCCCATAAAAAATGTATTGAGTCATTTCCCTTCGAAGCGAATGGAGTCGCGGAAATCGCCAAACTCGATAAGGCGCCGTACGCAGATTTTTCCGGGTCGATACGCGAGGAATGGAAGCGCCGAGTAAACGAAGACGGGGAGATATTGTTTTTGACCGGGGGTGGAATCGGAGTAGTCGCGACGTGCACGCGCAGATGATTGCGCACTCCCACGGCTTTACGGCGCGGATACGTCCTCGGGACGCGGCTTTTAGAGCTTGCATTTCTCGAGAGCGATTCGTTTTTATGGAGTCGTCTTCCCAAGCGCGCCTTCGAATGCATAAACAAGTTTCAAAATTATTGTTGATTCTTCGTTTCTAAAACAATTTTTTTGTTATATTTTACAAATATAAACATTCAGTGTCCGCGAGTGACTATATGTTACTCAAATTGGATATGTACTGTATTAGATAAAGAAAAATTGTAGGCATACATTTAAATTAATTATACTTGTTGATCAGTCAATTATGAGCGCAATCAAAATAGAATCGCGGATTAAAACTCGATTAAGCGGTAACTTCATAAATCTCCATCGCTTACATACGATGGATATGAAAATAATCTAGCTCACATTCTCCCCGGCCACAAATCAAATGGAAATTAATTTCTACGACTCTCTCGAACAAACGACCCGACCGCCTCTCTCACCTCCGGCGGCAATTCGTTCTCGCTCTCTTATCGTCGTAAATCCGATTCGAGCCGATTATCTCGACGCGCAGATTCGCGCCTCTCCCCGTCGGAAAGATTTCCTCGTAATCGAGCGGTCATAAATAATTTTATTGCGCGACTCGCGTCGACGAGTATCTAGAGTAAGCCGAGCGGACTACGGCGTACAGGAAATCGCTTCCGAGATCGCGCGTCCGAGGTGATAAAAAGCCTTGGGGAATTCTATCTCGGTCTCATCGAGCGTATGGAGATTTCAGGTTTAAAATCTACTCGGAATGAGGTGCATGCTAGATTTTTTACATTTTCAAAATTTTATTGTACCTATGTTACAAAAAAGTCAAATTTTGCCTAGTATAAATTATTTGTCCTTTTGAAAAGCAGACTATCTTTTTCAAAAATTTTTTAAAACGTTTAAAAGTTAAGGATAACTTTACAGTCAATTTACTTGTCAATTTGATCTCTTGCAAAAAATATTACACGGCAGTAATTCAGGTACAAAGTCGAGTAAAAAGCCGAGCGAACCGCTTCCGGT
>JAXIUT010064047.1:0-41893 GCA_035586675.1 Eurytoma californica
TTCAAGTCCGCTAAGTTCTCTTACGTTCACGTAAATCGACGTATTTACGTGGATTTTTGGTGCGAATAGACACCGCGAATATAAATAGGCAAAAATTTCATGCCCAAGGAACACAAAGATACGATGGTGCTAACCAGATTACATAATTAAATTTAAACTCTAAAAATTATTCTCCATTTGAGAAGATATAAAAATTTAGACTCGAGTTTCAATTGTTTTCAGCTTATTCTTCGTTCTTCCCCCTTTTTTACGATGGGCGAACCAAAGTTTTATGAATACTTCCTGAAATGAAAGCATAATTTATATTATATTTCTTTAGCTTAGGTGTAATATTAATACTAAATCATGTACCTTAAAAGCATCTCGAAACTTATTCGACATAGCGCTGTAAATAACTGGGTTTGCAGATGCAGATATAAAATAAGCTGTACTATAAATAGCATATCCTAAGTTATTTAAAATTAAGAAATAGTCATTGCTGATATGAAATATTTCATATGTCAGTAATTCATACATCTGTAAGTCTATACCAAAATTGAATTCATACAATATATATACGTGATATGGCCCCCACGATATAAAAAAAACTGCAACGACAGTCACTACAGCGTTGAAAATAAATATAAAAATTTCAAATTATTTTTGAAGATAAGATATTTTTTATTACTATTATGGAATTGGGATACTTTTAAAAACTTACTTAACATTTTGAAGATTTTTCTGTTTGAACTATTATCATCATCACTCAGTATTTCCAAGGAACTCTTTACAGTTTTATTCGTGACTCGATTCTTTTGAATTTTACAGGACTCCGCCAATTTTTTCCATATTAAGACGTATAGTACCGTCAAAAGCAGAAGTGGCGCGATAAAGAAAACAAAGAACTGTACGTTTACGACGTATGGAACAACATCGTTCGGACTACATGCAACTTGCGTATACCCTTTATAATAGTCCGTATAGTAGTCCACCGTAAATTGAGAACCATATAAATATCCAAATATTGAACCAATTATCCAAATGATGAAAATCAACTTTGTAGCTTTGGATAAAGACAATATTCTCCTGGCAAGAAAGGGATGACATATAGCTAAGTATCTTTCGATTGTAAAAACCATTATTGTCATGATTGACACATTGAATGCAGTATTTAAAATCGTTTTTCGAATAACGCAACCTTCCGATTCCGTAGGATGGTCCTTTAAAAAAAATTTGCAGATATTCGTGATTAAAAATACACTCAGACACAGGCATTGAAAACCAGATTTTACTCAGAATTACAATTATCTACATAATATTACTGTTTGATTGAAATTTGAATAAAATCAGTTTGCTCGGATCAGAAACATACATAAATAATATAATTACTTTGCTGTCATTCCAGTACGGTATTGTGAAGTCCACTATTCCTGACGTTAGCATTATGAAATCTGCCATAGCCAAATTAAACAAGTAAACATTAGTAGTTGTGTACATCGATTTGATGCTGGCTATAACAATAAAGGTAATCGTATGTCCAACATAACCAATTGTACTGATACATATTTGTATAACAACCATGGTAATGCAAAATTCACTTTCTAAAAAAAACATGTTTCAAACTAAGAAACAGAAAATGTTTTCAAGTCAATTTAAGTCTTTATTCTCCAATTTACAAACAATTACTGACTCCTGTAGCTTACAAAAATGAAGAGAATAATGATATGTGAGCGGACGTTTGTAGATTAGATCTGCTCTATTTTTAATTACGGTTGATAAAAAAAGATGTGTGCTGTTACATGAATTTTGAATGTATAATTTTTGTATATATTACGGAAAGTAGCTTTTTTCAAATTATTCGTAAGACACAATTTAACTGTAGTAAGCACACAATGCGTTCTGACGTTAAAAAACAGTTCCATTAATTATGTATTTACCATTCAACATACTATCAATTAAAGTTGATTCCGAGAATAGCCGCAAAATTATAATGTTATAAGAGCATTTGCGAAATAACCCGACGTGACGGGGAGACAGAGATGAAAGTAATGAAAGGCCCGATGTAACCCACGCGGAAGCAGCCGGGTATAGCCTTTCCCGCATATACATCAGGGTATATCCGCCATCATCTTTCGTTTATCTCATTGACGCCTGGTTGATCAGCACCGCGGCAGTAAGTCGCAAACACCTACGTGCGCGCTCACTAGAGAGCCAAAATAAAAGTCAATGCCTAATGCGTTTCGCGCAATCTGGAGCGGATCCTGAGACTCGTTTCGAAACGCGATGAACGCTAGGAACGTTACATTTAAAGCCGACCTTTTTTTTGTGAATCGAATAGGTGGAATTTTGGATGTTAAAAAATGAAGCAATCTTTTAATTTGGATTCATTGCCTTGCAGTCTTTACAATCTCGTTAAAAAAAGATGATACACTGTTTTTTATAATAAATATTTTAACTATCTACACATTAGCAAAGTAGTAATAGGTATAGTAAAATATATACACCGATAGTCGTGCAGTATCTATTATGATTAACTAACTTGTAACGTTTTAGTTAAAAACGTTAAATTGGAGTCTCTCAGATTTAAAGCATTACGTTTGCAAATTATTGTTTATATATGAAATGGAAGCTCATTTGTACGATACGATAACTTCGGGTTTCCAGTAATGAAGTTAAGATATTTGACTTGCGACATTAATCAGCTTAATTATGCGATATGATACAGTGAGAGAGAAGTAGTTGCTGCTAGAAGCTCTACTTCCAGCTGCTTTTCACAGGAGTTGGAACTTAATGCGCGATTAAGATTATAGAAACGGTGACGGTGATCAACGGATTCAGATGATTGCAATTATGATAATTTTGAAAAATCATTACGCTCCCGTGAATATATGGTGCGTTAGAGAATTCTGATTTTAACTAAATACATTATTATTGCGTTTAGATTAAAACGTCAACAAATTATCGCTAAATTAATAATTTGGATTTTCTTTTTGTAATAGTATGTTTAAATTATCAATGCATCGCGTTAGAATTGTAGAAACTGTAATTTTAATATTTTTTTCCAGAAAATTTCATGACTGTAGGTAACAATTGTAAATTATCAGCTACTTCGAAAGCTGATACTACTTTAAGCTAACAACAGAAGCTATAGCTCACCATTTCGTGCGGAAACGTCTTGAGTTAAGATACGTTATTGCTCTAGACGACGACATCGTACTGTTCGAAGCGCGTGCTCCGAGCGATTCGAGAAGTGTCTATTAAGTCAGACTCGGTATGGCGGAAGTACTTTATTCACAATGTACTTGCGCTGAATTTCATTATCGGCGTATTGTATGAAAATCTAATTCGCGAATTGTTGTACTTCATCGTCAGAATAATTGTACTCTAAAAACGTACTTATCACTTCGTAAATGTTCATATAAAAACATAAAAACCAAAATAAAAAAGATAACATTTTCCGAACGCAAATGATCAACCCACTGGCTGCGGAGCAAAGTTAATCAGCGAGGGGTCTATTAAATCCGATCGACAGTCGCGCGACCCAACAACGAAAAATTCCGAGCATCTTCGTCGTCGCGGAGCCGGCTTCTCCCGCTGGCGCGCCGTTATCGTATACCACGAGTCAGCGAGGCGAACGCGACGAATTCCACGGGCTATGTAAATCGGACTATTAGTCGAGGCAGGTATATTGCTCAGCCAATTAGCGTCGCCGCGGAGCGCGCATTATACCGGGCGGGCGCATCGTACGCGACGCGCGCGTGTTTGCAAACGAGCTCGACCCGCTCCGAGGCGGTCAAGCATCGCACGTACAGTGCCAGGTAAAAGTCGGCCAAATCGAGAAGATACAGCTGTTTTGAATTTTTCTGAAACAATAAAGTTTTATAATCAGGTAGTTTGTTTATGACGAGGATGAATTATTTTTAATCAAGGATTATTTAACAAAATTGAGAGTATTAAGTTTTGTTATCAGAACTTTAGAACGTTCAGCAAAATAAATATAGAGTTTAATCTAGCTTTGTGGAAATTTATGATAATTCTTAAAATAGTTAAGTTGCATTACAAATATATTATCGGTATAATATAAAATACACAAATAGAGATATCTGACATGCCTAATTTACATCTATACATATTTTCACCGTTCCATACTTTCAATATATCCGAGAAACCTGATCTAAACGAATTCAATAAATGTAATCTAACATAAAGAAAGGTTTCGATCAAGTAGTTTCGTCGATATGAATATACCTGTAGAGCGGCGTATTTATAAGCAGTTTGACTTAAAACCCAGAGATTGATTTCTCCTTTTTCTCCCGTCGCTATCTTCATTTCAGTACTCTCTCTCTTATTTTCCCGGCCTCGAAACCGGCGAGCGCCTTCGTAGTTTCTTCAATTGCAATTTACGAGTCGCGCGCGCGCGCACGCCTCGCGCCGCGGATTATTAATTGAGGCTTATTTAAGCGCGCGCGCGTAATAAGAATGCCGTTTGCTTTCTTCTTTACGAGGGAGCTTGTAAATTGAATGATTTAAATTATAATATTCATGGGCTTTTTAACAAACTGGAGCGCCGTCGCCGTTTGAGAAGAGAAAAAAAATTGTTAAGAGAAAATAAAGAAATCGCCCGATGCTTTGCTCGTAATTTCGAGCCGCGTTTATTGGTGGGCACGCCCACAAATATGGTTCGTCGCGTTCAGGAAATACTTTACGCCGACTTAATGCAGGACTTTTTAGCAATTAAAAGAATCCGTTTTGGCAATAATATCCATTAAATTATTTTAGTGTTTCGCTTACCGTTACTTCCAGGCGTTTATTACTCACCAGTCCATCCGGCGTAAACTTATTTGTTATTTACTTGCAAGTTCGTGCGGAAACTGTAAAGGACACTATCGCTTCATCCAACTATGTATTTCGCGCGCAAAGTGCAAGATAAGCTCTACCCACTCTTTTATTATCAAAATCATTTTACGTACCTATTCAGTATTCTTGTAAAAATGTTCATTCTAATTATGCTTTAAATAAATTATAATCCTTCGAATTAAAATTCTTGCATAATATAATCGCATAAAAGGAGATTCACTTGAAAGCGTTTTGCAATGTTGCATGCAATTTCGCGCAAATACAATAGTTACCTTTATAAACTGGAGAATCGTAATTCAAGAGTCACTTTGCATTATAAAGGATAAGTAAAAGGATCGGCGGGATCAAGTTAATTTTAGAATTTAATTTCGCCTGCAAAGTGACTTCTCAATTGAGTAACTTTTATCCTCGCAAGATGAGCGGAAAAATATGAAGAAAGAAAGGGGAGTAAAAGTCGCAAAATAAAGTTGCCCACTTTGCTAAAGCCCGCCCGATTGTATGCAAATCCGTCTAATGCTCGCTGATGCGAAGGAGGGTAATATCCTACGGGCTCGGGCGATCGACTCCTCGCGATAAGTGATTGGCCCGACGGACAAATCCAATTATCGTCGAATCATCGCAAAGAGAGGAGCTCGCCCTTCGGAAGCGATATTAATATTTATGAAGGCTCCATTTTTTAAAAAATGCCAGCGGGAATGCTCTGAAAACTATGTTAATTATTATAAATTTTTTCAATTACTTTCAATTTAAATGGCTTATATTTTGAATCCTACCAATAAATGATATTTTTTTGTTTCGGTTTTTTTTGTAAAAAACCACTAAATATTTTCTTTTAACGGGTTACTCGTACCAGTGGCTCTTACGTACTCGACTTGAAACTTACGCAAGTCTAAAGCTGTTTACCACCAGTTATCTTCATTACGTTGACCATCAAAGGCCCTTTAAAGGAATGTACCCAACGTGCACTGTCGAAGTAGCGCTCGCCGAGCTTTTTGTCGCCTCGCATCGCGTCAGCTCGCTGATCGGCCACTCGAGCTACAGACTTCCGCGATAAGGGGCCCGTCAAAAAGTCCGGCTGGCGAGATAAGACCAGACCAGTGAATACGACTTTTTCGGTAGCGGCGCTTTTCCCTTCTGAGAAAAGCGCCATGTGCTCCGCCGTGCCGACGTTTCACTCGACCTTTTTTCTTCCGCACCGAGTACGAGGGAGATATACTCGTGGGACGCGCCCAGGACTTCAGATTATGTCAGATCATAAATTTCGTGTTATATATGCGTTTATGATGGGGCCTTTTAATTAAAATTTAATTCGCGAAAAATCGTTAAGGTTTATGCGCCGGAGCTTTTCGTGCGAGCGAAATGACTTTATTACGCGTCTTTATGCACGGCGCGATTACACGCTTTTTATTTAGGAATCAGTTTTGATTTACTCGATAATTACGATTGTTTGCATAAGGTCCGAGGTGGGTGCCATCATTTAGTACTTTTAACAATTTTATGGATTCGTACTGTATCGAGTTCATTTATTTTATTTTTACTCGTTTGTTATTAAATTTTTCATGCCTTAATTTTTAAGAGCGTAAAATTGTTTTGAAATTACACGAGAACTGGTAATTACTTTATTCACTTAGTAATTTAATACGAAGTGAAAATACACTTCTCATAATGAATAATATAAATTCAGTAAAATCGAAGGTTTCAGAAAACCTATAACAACAAATCATAATTAAAAGGCGAACTTTTTTAAGAGTCATTCCGCTACTTGAATTCAGCCGTATATCCTGTTTCGAGGCGAATAAATTAAAAAGTAGCAAAATGTAAATGTGCGTAATAAAATTGCCGTCGCAGCTACATAAGCATATAGAGAGTTTCGCGAAGACAACTGCGCTAGGTACATTTAATCCCAGCAACCACTCATTAGCGTGCCAAAACATTTACGCGCGCATTATTAATTTAATTTTACAGCGACGTGAAAACCGAGGTATAAATCACGGGCAATTATTTTTTTGAACCGACATACAACTTAATAAACACGTTCGCACCATCGACGTGGATGCGAGAGGTCTCGAGGTAACAGAACAGCCTCGACGGCGCGTTCGGTTTTGGCACTCGTCAAAAAGTTCGTCCCTCGCATCTTCGCGCGCGTTTAAAATGAAAAAAAGAAGAAAGCGAACTCAAAAACCAACACGTCAGTCGCGGGAAAAAAAGAAGATCCCGCGTCGCGGAGAGTCAAGTGCACCGGACGTTTGAGAGCGCACTCAAAAACAAAATCAATCGATGGAATTCGAATCATCGTAAATTGGCGTGGAACGACAGCTACGCGGCTATGTCGAACTGGTGTCAGTCCGCAAGCGCACGCATAAAAATGTCAGCTCGGACTTTGGGGATTCTTCATTTGAGCCTTCATCTTATAACGTAATATGCTTGTTTTGACACCTTAAGGTGCCGGGTTATAATCGAGCAAGTGTACGTAATCATTTTTTCTGCCAATTTGCATATTTCAATCTGCGGGCGTTAATAAATTTAAGTAAATTTAGAATTTAAGAATGTTATACCACTTCTTTCGTTTGCTTAAATAAAATATCTTTCTATATTTAAAAAATAAAACTAGACGTTGTAAATTAGAAATTTGTAAAATAAAAAGTTCAATTAAATTGGAATTTATAACAACTTTTTTTTAAACAACAATTTTTGCGTTAGATATTTTCAAAACAGATTTCGTTTCCTCGCTGCTCTCAGGAATGTTTATTAAATTGTATTTTCCCCGAGAAACTTGTGAAAATCAATATATCAATTTCGACCAGGCGACCGGAGAAAAGCGAATCGATTTTTCGCCGTCCGTAATCCAGAAAAGCAATAATTCACGAATACGCACCGGGCTCATTAAATCGATGACGAAAGCAGCGTCCATTAATTAAATCCTTGCCCCGCCTCGCCGACGCCCGTGTTTTTCGCGGTGTAAAGTAATTACGCACATCTAGTTGCCGAGGCAGGGCGCGTTCGGCGCTTTAATCATAAACGTAACAACCGATTTGATACAGCCAGTACAAACAGACCATAAATCTAGCCCGAGCGGACCTCGGCGCGACCCCCGTCGCCGGAAGAGAAAAAAAAAAGTAGGCGAGCGGCGTTCCCGCGGATTTGTGGACGTCGCGATAATTCGTCCCGGGGCCGTTAAAGCCGCGGAGAGAAACTCGCGCGCCGATCGCCGGGCACGAAAGTTGGCGCGCGCGCAAACGAGACGCCGTGAAATATTGAAACGTCTCGTGGAAACGTCCCGGGGATCATTGTGCGAAAGGCTCGCTGCGCGCGAGCGTGACCAGCCCGCGTCTATGAATGCATAATGCATGCGCGTGAGCGGACACCTCGCCGAGTGGACGCCGCGCATGCGCGACACATTATGGTCCGTGGATACACGCGCATATCGCAGGCGTCGCGATCTCGTTACGGCCGATCGGGCGAATTTTAACGAGCGCCGGGAGATCTTTCGCGCGGGGAGCGGTAAGAAAGGTCGCGGATTCGAGGAGAGGCGAAGGGAGCGGCGGAGATCGAGTGGACGGACGGGTATTAGAAAGGTGTGCTTTTCTTAATAGCGCTAGATTGCAGCGCTCTTATCGCAACGGGTTCCGATAATTTCCGACTTACGGATAAGAATAATTAGAATGTTAAGTTAATACGCTCTAGCACTCAATTTATTATTGCTCTTAAACGGTGCAAAAAATTCATCAACTTAATAGTGACACTATTTACATTAAACAAGATAACGACACCGACAGGCTTGGCAGTATTTTCGAATCTTAGTGGAAAAAAAATCACTGGTTCATTAATTTCGAGGACCACCAGTCAATTCGACAGTTTGATATTTCTTTAGTATAAACATCCATATTTATTCTGAGATGTAGGAACCAATATCTCGCAAAGAAATATATGCATTTTACGCGAGTCTGTAGTTGCCAAGTGAGTAGGAAAAACAAGAGAAAAGATAATAAAGTAAAAAATAAAAGATAACAAAAAGGAATTATACACAAAAATCGAGAACTTACGGCAATGATATTTGTATATTGCATCTATTTCTACTTTTAATACTGTACTTGCTTTTCACAATAAAATTAATTAAGTGAATAAATTTAAAAAATAAAATAAATTAAATTCTGCAATTTACAAGCCATCAAAATTAATTTCATATCTGCGAAAAATCGCCAGAATGAGCCTCTAACGCTTCTGTTTGCAAATATGGTCAGGATGAATTTCCTCTCGGTGAGTGCGCCTTCTAAGCGCGACTCTTCCTATTACCACCCCACCCACGCGGGACCTGCGCCTCTAGGGTCGCGGCTATTACGACGCGGGACGGGCACCCGGGGAAAAAGTGTCGTGTGAACGCACGCGAGCGCGGCCCCGGTTAGTGTACCGGTGGTCGGGACCGAAGCACTTACTCTCCGGCGGCCGAGTCCTGCGGCGAGGACGAATCGAATTAATGAGTTCGCCTCGGAGAAATGCGAACTCCAAGCGAAGGTTAAACGCGGGGAACAATTTTCGCTCGATTTGCGTATTATCTTTTTTCAACGAGTGACTAACGCGAGCGAATGAGTGTCATAAACCATTTTTAAATACCTATACCGAACGCTGAAAGGACCGGCCTCCGGGAAATTAATGAACTTGGCATCTGTAAACAATTGCATAGAAAACCTCGGGCGCGACGAATAAATCGATTTCATAGCTGAGAATGATTGTCTATAAATTGTCCGTTTTTATTTTGTGCTGTACGCTTCAAAGCGAAAAGTTAATTTATATTTCTTTGTCGAGAGAATCGTTTACATTCAAATGAATGCAGGTTACGTGGCGCATTGTTATTTATTATTTAAGAGCTATGCGGAGCCATTAAATTAATTGATATATTTCCTTACATCATTTGAATTCGCGTGTGCATAAAACTCCTCGACTGACCACCTATATCTGCATAAAAAATTATTTATCGATTTT
The DNA here is from genome assembly GCA_035586675.1 of Eurytoma californica. NCBI lineage: Eukaryota > Metazoa > Arthropoda > Insecta > Hymenoptera > Eurytomidae > Eurytoma > Eurytoma californica. The sequence continues at coordinate 9,817 of JAXIUT010064047.1, forward strand.
ATATGATAAACCAAAAGTTTACATCTTGATAAAGTACAGATACACTCGCATTTAATGCATATATTTATTTTGCGTTTTTAGACGCGTTGGCTTACATTTTGTTCGATTATATTCAAAAGATAGCGAAATATAGTTGCGTATTAAAACCAATCGTAAATTTTGAATTACAAATTGAAATATGAAAAAAATTACTATGCACCGCCGATGGGATACTTAGATCTAGAATCTCTTACGGCTCGAAAATTCAATTTTATTTCCAATGTTAATAACCAAGCGGTTTTTAAATTAGAAATTAGTATAACCGCCGATTTTAGAAAGTAGTCGCGGTGTGCGCCTCGCTCGTCGTCCGCGAAAAGCTCGCTAAAATATCGCGACTCTAAATTAAAGTAATCACCGATAAATTTCGCAATAAAACTCGCGTCTACTTAAAACGCCATCAAGCGCGCGCGGGAGGCTTCGGGGGAAAAAATACACTCGAAACTCCGCAAATTTTCAGTGCAAATCCGCGCGCAAAATTGCACATTCGCCTCGCGGACTCGCGCCGCGAGTTTCCAACTTCATAAATTAGCCGCGACTGGCTAGCCTCAGCAAACGTTTGTTTATCGTTTCCCGCGATATTTAACGCCCGCATGATCAAGCAAGTTCGATCGTCACCTCGGGACGCGTAAAACCAACGGATGACCGATAAAACTTTCGCACCGAGTGGAAACGCCCGAGGATGCTCGAAAAGCTACGGTGCGGATGCAAGGTCGGCGCGACGCGTCCTTGCGCTAACTGCGCGTTTTATTGAGTCGGCGACGGCGGATCGGCCTAACGAATCGAATAAAATTATTAAGGTATCGCGAGGATCTGTGATCGCGGTAAGTTTCCTCGCGGTACGAGAGCGCGGCTAGGAGGAAGAGAGTTGAATCAAGTTTTATATTTTTTGTTGTGATGCAGTTTATGCGTTTGTAAATCAACAATGAAAGCTAACAGAAATGCAGTTAAAAAGAACTTTTCATGCAAATTTAATTGAATAAATAAGGCAGGACGAGTTTGTTTGTAAATTTTCTGCAATCTTGTGAAACTGTACAAACGTAATTAAAATTTTTATTGGTAAAAGTGTACGTCTTGGTGGAACACTTAACATAGTTAAAATGTTTGCATCGCGTTTTTACAAAAAACTTTTTAGTTTTAAACTCATGAATTTTATTTCTGTGGTTTTCCTATTTTCTTGGTAACATTTTTGAATAAATACAATGCCGAGTGACTAAGCGAGATGCTGCGAAAGTGCGAGCCTTTAAATTCGAAAGTGACTTCCACAATAGACCGTCGCAAGCCCGTTATTGAATATAATTAATATTCAGCGAATTTGCTTAGTCTACTGACGATGGTTGTTCGTTCACAAATCGCCTTTAAAAGTGACTTAGAAGACTAATGCATATAAACAAAGTACCACAAAAGGCCGCAATAAACTAAGAAACCCCGCGTAGTTTCTAAGCTGCTCGAACAAATATAAAACTCCGAATCTCTCGTCCACGCAAAAAGTGGCAACGGACTCCCGCATAAAGTCGTTCCCGCAAAATTATAGCGAGTGTCCCGCTCGAAAGGTTCCATTGATTGCGTCGGCAATCAAAACATCTCCCAGTGATGCACCGGGGGAAAAAAGCAAAATTCAATGCCGCGCGTATAATATACGCAAGAGTCGCGTCGGCGCATTGTTTCGGATATCCAACGTCGAAGAGCCCCGGGAGGGTGGGGGCGAATCGAAATCGGACGGCGACGGCATTCCGCGGTGGACTTTATTGCCGCGCGGCGCGAGGGAGCGAGTGCGCCTCCCCCGCTGCGAGGACTTCCTCGTAAAAACAAATGCATAATTTGCGCCCGACGTCCCTCGCGCCGGAGAGCCTAACTATTCTTCGGGGGTTTTCTTCTTTTCCCCTACATAATAATGTGTCTCGTGAATTCCCGGTAGGACTGGTCTCCAGGTTTGCTTTATCCAATAATAGAACCCTAAATTTGTTCCTGCTTATCTCCAGCTGTTCATTAAATTTGCAATTACTAAAGTAAAATGGGTGTAAGTAACGAAAAAGGAACGGCTAACAAGGCAGCTTGCAGCTTGACAATAGGGATCGCGAACTGGATCATTAACGCGTCCTATCGCCTCGCGCGTCATCGTCGGTCTGATTATACAGGAAGCTATAAAGGCGCGGCAGCCACGAGTAGAGTGCGTCACAGGACTCGTGTCACCGTAAAAAAAGAGCCTTTTGATGAGCGCGAGGGATCGTGCTTAGCTCGCCGCGTGCCGTTCCGACGCTTCATTAGCGGCTTCGTTTATCTTATCGCAGTGTTTATGGGCTGTTACCGGCTCGATCGCCGGACGCCGAGGCTCGGGAGCGCGAAACGATTATTCTTGCTGGTAGTGTCCACTGAGATTTACAAGGGCATTGCTGCAGTGACTGACGATTTTGTAAAAATATGCGTTTCAGAGTTAGAATTTTTCTTTAGATTTTAGAGGAGAGTTTAGTCATAATTTAAATGCATTTTTTTAAAATCGATTTATTTTTCCGTTCAGAAGAATTTAATTTTTTTACAGATGGTATCGGTCCAAAGAAGTAGCAATGAGCAGGGTTATATGTATTATCGAACTGTATTACTATAAACAATTTTAATTAAAAATTATTTATTAAAAAATTAAATTCATGTTATCACTGGGACCTGGTACACTTGAAATTTTTCCTAGAATCTATTCTTTCTAATTCCAATAAAATAAAAGTTATAAATTTAAAGAAAAATACAGCAGCGTATTCTGCAAAGTATTAAAATGATCCGCAATATACACAAATCTTGTATGCTATTACGAAGAAAGCGAATAAAAAACACCTAAATTCTAAGAAGACCAAAAGAAGCAAATTCGCGTAGATAAGCATCAGCGTAGAAGTGTTCAGGCGAGACGTTAATATGAAGACGTTCGTGGCTCGCGGCGCCTCTGAAGTCCGTCTGCGAATTTATGAATTTCGAGCGGCGATAGGATCTTCGACGCCTGCGCGACTTTCGAGCCTACCGCCTCTGGAATTACCGTGACCGCGATTCGATGCCGCCTAGGAGATAGACAAGCCGATAGCATCTGCATCGTTCCGGGAATCTATTTCCCTCCTACAGCTCCGTTGGCGGCTGCTCCCTCGCGAAATTCAGATTAGACACATTAGACCGGTCCCTCCTCGCTATTTGGCAGCTGCTTACATGCAAATGAGCTGTTTAGTGGTACCGCTCAAAATGTTTTTTCCTGAATTCTATTCTTATCCTTCGCAAATTCGATGTGATAATAACTGTTAGCGCATTAATCGCGTATTAGACTTTGATGTTGTCATCCGAGCAAAACTGGGGAGTTCGAGCAGCCAGTAATTAGGACGTAGGTGCGAGGCGGACGGTTGGATAATGAAAGCTCGAGGTTTCGCGGTACTGTTCTTCTTTCCGACGGAACGGGACATGGCGTATTGGATGTCTTTGTTGGCAGGTAACGATCGAGGATTTCCGGATCTGCGATTTTTGTTCCATACGAAGGTGAGGCGCGAGCGCCTCCACTGCTGCTCTAGACTGGCTTAACACAATAGCCGGAAATTTCTATATCGTTTCACCATCTTATACACACTAGTTTGCCTCAATAGAACCATTAATCAGGTAAGTGCTGAAACTTAGGTGTTATTGCTACATTATGTGCTTATTCATGTGTGATTTAGAATAGGATTGATCGGAAACTAATAGACGAATTAGATTTTATTTGAAAAGAATAATGACGTTATAACTTATATATTAATAAGTTGATATTTTAGGTTACATCTACTTGGAGATGTTACGCAGATTTTTGCATTAGCAGAAATAATTTCTGATCGTGTCATCACAGTGTGTCGTAACTCTGGAATACTGGAATGATTCTATAATAACTATAATTTATAAGAGTTGGCATTAATTACATTTTTTATCAAGGCTTCGTAGCTCCTATAGATTATGGAACTTCTCGGAAGTAGGTTTTAAGATAGTTGGAGTCTCTGGGTGAATACAAAAATTCACTCCATGCGAATTTAAATTAAATGTGATAAGAACTTGAAACAGTGTTCAAGATTACTAATATGTATTAGTAATATGTAGTAAATGTTATCGCCAGATGGTCCCTAAATCTGGTATCTGGTACTGACGGGCCTGTTGCCTCAGTTTTATATATAATTATGCTGCCTTTAGGCCTGAATCGTTAGGCGCTGAAGAAAATTAGTGCTCCAATATTCACAAGATTAATCTTTGAAAACATTATTGTAATCAAATGTCATTGCACTAAAATGTCACTAAAATTTGAATGAATAACCCCTCAAAATTACATCTATTTGTTGATATCAATTTAAAAATAGCAATAAAAAAAATGCTGTACGAAAACGATACTTGATTACCCGAATAAACAATTTTAACTTTTGACAGCAAGTAAGTAAAAAAAAAACGCAACCTTCAAAAGGTGCCAATAAGATGTCACCTGGCTGGTGACAGTCCGTTCTGGGTGACTCTCCCCTCTAGTAAACGAGATGTCTTTGTCCTTTTGCGAATGTGATTACCAAACGAAAAATCCTTGCAGCATTACTCAAACGTAACCAGGAGGAAGCGGACTCGCTGGCTCAAGGCAAAGGAGGCTCGTGTCGATAGCAGCATACCTGCGGAAAAAAGGTATTTGGCGCCACATGCTCGAGCTGCCTCCGACGCGCGATGATTTACGCGTTAATGCTCGGCTCTTGTTCCTCATTAATCGAGCGGCGCGAGCTGCGCTCCGGCCTTTTTTTCGCGAGCCGCTCGCTTAATAAATTATAACGGATTAGCAACATCGAACTCGTTCGAAACTTATCTCAGCGGCCGCGGATTAATGACACTAGCGTACAACGGCGCTGAGAAACTGCATTGCACGAATTTTGAATTTAAGGGGCTTATATTTTTTTTCTCCTTCGATTTTGTCTTTATGTTTTAAAATTTAATTTTTACACAACTTCACGCTTTGTTTTGCTTAAAAAGAGCAGACGTAATTTAGTCCTTTCCTTTTATTGGAAATTAAACTTATTTTATTTACTCAAAATAACCTTGGTTAAAAAAAATTTTTTGTATTAAAATAACGATCGGTATCAAGTAATATTGCCGCATCGTATCAGAAGCGATTTTCCAAACGGGATTTTAATACCGCCGATAAAATTAACAATTTGTAAACCGCAGCTTGGTAGCAGCAGTCACCTGCACGCGAAAGATTTTTCCAGGTTCTTTTCAGTACATAACGTCGCTCGCATATAATAAATTTCATGAATTTATCCCGCAATTGCGCGACTAACAATGAAACGGTCCTCAGGATGGGTATGGCAGTAAAGTAGACGTTGCCGTGCGTTACTGCGCGCGGGCGCTGAAAGGCGGTAAATTTGATTTTTTGTCTTCCCGCATCCGCTCCCAAAAGCGCCCGCGAACGCCTTGCTCGACTTCCGGTAGGTGCACTTAGAAGGCGGCGCACCGACAGCCCACGTGCATATTCCTCTACCGAGTGCTAAATGTGTAGGTGATAACGTAGAGGAGGTTAAAAATTGAGATTTAGAAAAATTAATCCATGCCCTGAAAAATATCTTCACAATTCTTCAATGATTTTAAATAAACCGTAAAAAAATGTTTACGAAATTATAGCTCAAAATAGAAGAGTACGATATGAAACGAGACAATTCAACCGCTGAAACTATCGCTATAATTTAAACGACTATCAGCAAGTAATAACACCTACTTCTCAGGATTTTTCGAGACCTTAACGCCGCCGGGCTGCATCGCCGCGTGCGCGCGCGTAAAGCAAATAAAATCGACAATGAGAGAAAGAGATCGAAAGAGCAAAATAAGTCGCGCGTGGCAAAGGAATTTATAAGCTATAACACTGCTACCACGGTAGTAAAGCGCTGCAGTATATATCAGCGGGGCGAAAACGATCGCCGTCCCGCATGCACGCGCAAAAAAAGAGCAGAGGAGGCCACGAGATTCTCCTTTTATTGCCCCCACCGCCGGAGGATTGCGAGACACGCTGCAAAAGCTCGTCACAATGAATATTGTACCCACCCGGTATTTTTATCGGCGGGACTTTCGGCGTTTTTTTTTTTTTTTTTGCAGATCTGGGAAGGCGAGATCGGTAATTGGATAATGATCTTTTACGAAGTGCTCACCGACGCCGCGGAGATTTTATTTTTCTGTGGTTTTTGAAAATTTTATTTGCAAACCGTTAGGTGGGAAGGATTTATCAAAATTATCAAAATTACTCTGATTACTGGTGATGCCGGGATACTCCTGGTTTTACATTTAATTAAACACATCTTCGTTTATCTAATTTAATGTCAATAAATGCAAATGTAAATTGAAAAATGTTTATTTTGATATTGCACTAGCCTAAATATCAATAATTTAAGATTGCGAAATAGTGTTGAGAATAGCTTTTATCAAGATAAGCCCATTACTTCGTGCAAAGAGCAAGATCGTTAATTAAACGAAGACTGTTAATAACTTGGCAATAAGCTTCCGTTCATTATCGTCGCGATATCTTTAAACGTGCGTAATTAATACGCAGCAACGTAATAATGTACCCAAGGGCATTTCTAGATTAATAAAGATTTGCGTGCTCGTATTTAAGATCGTCATAGGAATCTTAATAATCCGTGTAAATAATCCGTGTAAACCTTAGAATTCGTTACACTGCAAATTAAGGCTGTGTAGACGATTCAAGCGAATAAGAATTTGCGTAACTTATCACACATTTCTTTCTACGCTTTACTTCAAAATAGGTATCTTTAATCAATTTCTACTAACAAAAAGTATTCATTAACTTTTTTTTTTATTCGACCTTATTAAAAGCAAAATATATAATCTGGTTTTAAAAAAAAACTTCGTCTTTAAACGATCTGCATACTTATTTCAATTCTCAAAAACAATGCACCCATACGACTACAAAAAATCAATTAGCGTGCCCTCTAAAAAAAAGCATCTTAAACGTCGCTTATCTCCGAAAAATTCAACTCGCGCTACAGGCTGCAGGAGCGGCGAAGAGCGACTCGGCCACCGCAGGCTCTTCCTTCTTTGGGCGCATCATCCTCCCGTCGCCGGCTGCATCATCGGAGGGGGGAGGTAGGGGGATCCTCGCGCGAGTCCGAAGGAACGAGAGATAGAGAGAGAGAGAGAAAGAAAGCCACGAGGCGCGCTCCGTCGGCGAAGGTGGGGCGGCCAGAACCCGTTCGGTCGCGTGGCCCGCCCACGCAACTCGACGCTCCTCGCCCCTTCTACGCTTTGCTTCTTTCTCGCGCGCGCGCGCGCATTTTTCTTGTTCCGGAAATCGCCGCGTGCCTTCGCGGCAGCGTGAGATCGGCCTATCGGGTCGGTCTGATAATCGTGTCGTTGTACATTTTCGAGAGAAGAAAGACTCGATAGTGTTATAAGAATATCGTTCTTTTAATCTTAATGTTAAATTGTTTATTCAGCGTTATCTCTTTTTGTTAATAAAATTATAGTTATGCAAAATAAAAATCTAAATTTATGGTATGATTTCGAAGGCAAATCGACCCTCGTTTTTCGATAATCTTCGACTTTTTAATTTAGTACACTGCGCATGATATCACTATCAAATTTACATTTAAAAAGTGTAAAATCACTTATCCGTAAAAGTTACTAGCGTAAAAAAGGCGACTCCCTCTCTCCTTCCTCATTTTCAGGTTCTGCGTCGGAGCAACGCGCAAGTAAGTATACCGCTTTGCAAATAAGTCGATCCTCCTTTTGGAATTCCCGCGGCATGAGAATGCGCCTCCGCGCGCATGCAAGTACCGAAGTAGCCGGGTAAAAAGAATTATCCGCGTTTACGGGGATTAGATAACCGCGAGTCACTTAACAATTTTTTTTTAATTTACCGGAGAAAATCGGTAATTTTTTATTTTAGCGACATCGCTGAAATTAAAACACTATATATTGCGTCGCTAAGAAGGCAATATATGTTAAATTTATTAGGTCTAATTTATTTCGATAAGGAAGAGGCTGGTTCCAGAGCTGGTAAAAAGAAGAATAATGATTGATTGTGTTTTATGCATTTCCATTTTAAAGAATCATTGAGAAACGTCAATATTTTGCTTTTTCATGCCGGTTAAGTATCTATTTCGTGTCATTAGAATTGTAAATTTGATAAGATGACAAAACAATATAGGTGGTATTTCTTGATTCTCATTTGAAGTTTTTCTTTGACTTATTTTTAGAAAACTGGTTCTTGCACTAATTTGTCAGATAGTTTATAAATCAATTCTGGATATTATCAATAAAATTTTATAAATGATCTTATTCGCGTGTGCTAATTAAAAAGCACAAAATAAAACTATCACGTTACGTTCAAGCTCATTTACTATAATTCCAATTCCAATGAAAAATCCATCTTTTTAAAATAAACAAACTTTTTAACTATAAGAGAAAAACAACTCTGCCATGGACAATTTTAAATTTTAGCCCCAACCCGTCGACCAATCAAAAAGTCATAAAAGATAAATCAGACGAATATATTAGCCGATAAATCGTCCCCTCGCGGAGAACGGGCTTACCGATCACGACGGGGATATTTTATTCGCGCGTGGGTCCTCGGACGGAATTCGATCGAGCGCCGTAAACGGGCCGGCAGCCGGAGGCTCATTCGCGCGACGTCGCGATTCGACGCGCCCGTCATCGTGACGGGTCTCTCTACGGGCCGGGGAGAATCGCCGATCCCGATGCCCGATTCACCGGCACCCGATCTCCCCGCGACCGCTTCGTTTCGGCGAATCGGTCACGCTTCCACTTCGCGCGTACGAGGAGATGATATGTGAAGTGCGGACCGACTAGGGCTTTCTTTCATTCGAGGCGTGGCGATTTTAGTCGTCCGTTCGTCAACGTATGTTCAGTTTTGACAGCCGCAGCTTGTTCAACTGTTTTCTTTGGAGAGAATTTCTGGATCGAGTGGGCACTGAAATGCATGTTATGTTTTTTTTAAATACAAAGTTATGCAAACGTGTTCAAATTTTATTATTTTTTTCGTCGACTTTTAAAGACTGCAGCATTGCGAAATGTCGCGCACAAAGCGCAATAGTATTCGCACTAATTAATATTCATTTTCCTTTAATGGATAGGTACTAAGTTTACTTTGAGCACGAGGGCAAGGAATGAAATGGATACCTTCTGGATGAACTTCGTCACTATTAACAATAAATTTGATTCGGGCTAGAATCACCTATTTTGCACCCTAGTCATAGCGTAATGTATACTATTGATTCAATATTTTTCCCGAGTGAAAAAAGGCTTAATAAAATTTCAACATTGTATTTTCTCGCAATTTATGCTTATTTTATAAAATATTCTATGAAACTAACAAATTTCAGAATAAAGTATTGTAAAACGTATTGGACACCTGAAAAAATATTCTAATTATTGAATTATTACTTAAATCTGCTTATCCGCAAAATAAAAGCACCTCAAAAAGAACGAACCTGTTAAAAATTCAAGTACAGAATACGCATTGCACATCGACTCGTACATTTAAAGATCAAGGCAAACGCGATGCATTTGGCGTGCGCGAACAATACGGCCATCATTCAAATCGCGTAAATCAGTTTCGACGCGTATAAGCCGCGCGACGAAGAAAGGAAGCGCGCCGTCAGTGCGGAGGGAGCGCACGGGGGAGGCAGCCGGTGACGTGGGTGGCGAAACTGGTAGACGGGAAATACAAACGTCCAGCGGGGCCGCGGCGGCCGCGCTCCCCCTCGAGGCGGGCGCACAAAGGCGGCGCGTGGCTCAATGCCTCCTCGCATTGCGGGCTGCAGCGCGAGACTGACGCGCGGCGCGGCGCGCCTACGTCCACCATTAATTTGCCGGCGGCCGCGCGACTGCCCCGCGCCGACGTATTTATGGCGCCGCGCGGCCTCTATCGTGTCCTATCAAGGACTCGCGTTGCGCGCCTCTTTTTTCTCTCCACGGGAGGAATAAAAGGGCCGCGCCGCTGAATTTGTTGCCGGGATTGACACGCCGTTCGCGGTCTAATTGATTTCAAGGGGTTGACGCGGTACAAGAGCTGGAGCTGCGCACGGGTTTAAACCGTTTTTAAATGGAGAAAATGGAAATTGAGAAATTTATGTTCGATAAAAGGTAGGCTACCCGAGCGGTTGTTATTATCTTGCCATTTCGAGTATTTTAAAGAAATATCAAGGTAATATGAAAATATTTTTTAAAAGAATCGCTTGCCATTGGGTACGAGTTTCTGCTTGTATAAGTGCGTCAATTGCTTCATTATTTCTCAAAAAAATGCGTTAAATAATAATTTTTCGATTTTTTAACAATAATCTACATTTCTAGTGTGCAATTTCCCCTTTAATATCCATCAACAAGTATTTTTAATCTTAAATATTTCAGCCGAGGGCAACAGGTGTTAGGCTCACATTAGATCTACTTAAGAAATCTTATCGGCCGTTAAAACCCGTATATTTGTAGGATATTTTATTCCGGGGCGTTCATAAGAGATTATAAAAAAAAAAGAGTCATTCAAGAGATAGCGAGCAAAAGCGACTCCGGGATGGAGCGCGCGCTCGAGCCGTACAGGCGCGTCGAATCAATATTCTATTCGGGGTGCGATAAACGAATATTGAGAACACGCGCCTTATCGCACCTGTCTTGCTAGCCCGAGATAAATTTTACGAATTAATTAGGCGGCAAAGCTCGCGCCCGGCTTTTCATTCGTCCGAGCCTTCAACGGAGCGCATGCCCCACGAAAACTGGTCCACCGTTTCGACTCGACGTTCAATCAGTCAGGATTGATACTCCGCAATTCGAACCTCTGGACCAACGAGCCGTTCCTAAGAACCCCGTGAACCGAAACAGTTTTTTTTCTTTTTTTTTTTATTCATACTTTCGGATGTTTTCGGAACAATGAGGGAGGATAAGTGGACGATGATGAATGTCGAGCTCATTATAAAAATTGACGGTTCGAATTGCGAGGGACCATTGTGAATATTCGTTTTACGACATTTGTACGAAGCGCGAAGTGGTTCAAAGGTACCGTAAGAACTTGCAAATTACAAGCTTGCCTTCGCAGTAATGCAGAGAAATAAAAGACTCCAAGGGCCGATCGGTAGAGAATTCAAAACTTTCTCGCCTCATATGAGCCTGCAAAATGATATTTTAGGTAGCAGTTGGTTACGTCATCCGATTTCAATCGTAATTAATATACAAAGTGAAACCTAATCTATCTATTATCTAGAAGAATAGAAAATGTTGAATTTGTTTTTAAAGCTGGAATTCATCTGAAATTAGTATTTACAAGGACGTTTGTTTGCAAAATTTGTTGTCCTGTATATCTTAAACAAATGTCTACAAATTTTCTAACATAATTGCCAACGAGTCTTTCTTTGCAATCCGCCGAGGAAAAATTTGCAAATGAGGAATGAAATAGCGCAGAGTAAAAGGCAAGGGCCGAGGCGGACGAGCGCATTAATCACGACGCGAACGATCCTTGCTGTTGGCCCTTCTCCCCGCGAGCCGAGCAGGCGCGCGCGCCGATTCTCACCGAGCGCGAAAGCTCGCGCGAGTCCCGGGGCAATAGGGAATCGGCGCGCAGCTGATTAATCGCGATTGGAGCTCGAAAGCGCCCTCGATTAGCCGACCTCGCTGGCGCGCTCTTGTTCCTTTATTATTCAACGCGTTATTACTCATCGGCCGCCGGCTGATGGATTCCGCGGGGGGGATCGTTCGGGTTCCGTTTCAGCTCGGCCGATTTTTCATTCGCTAATTTTTTGGTATTGATTGATCAGCTCACACTGAAGAATTCTTTACGCGTTGAGATTACGTCTTTTAGAAAGTTAGGGTTCTATTTCAGTTATTTTTGTAACTAGTCGAGATAAGATGTTTTAGGGATCTTTTAGTGACAGTTCTGAGATGTTTTCTTAGAAAACTTTGGACTGCATCGTAAAAGCTTAGTCAGATAAAAAGATGTGTTGAAGTGTTCTGAAATAGTTTCGTATACGTTTTATTAAATGTATTAATATATGTTTTATGCAATGTCTCTAACCCTCTAAAATTGAATAAGTGATATTTCATTGAATAGTCAATTATTTAACGTTAAATATCTTCTAACGTGGAAGACTTTTGACTTAGAATAAGTGAATATCCACATATTTAAGTGAAATTTCACTTATTCAACTTTAGAGGGAATATTTTAAATAAATAAGGATAAATGTAAAATAAGAAACTCTTAGAAAAGAATCTTATAAATTCTACATTTAACAACTTTAAATTTCTGAATATTTATTTAACGGCGCGCACAATTACGGCTCGGGTTACCTTCTCGCTTAGAAAGAAAACATCAGATTTTGACAGCACTGCAGTGCTCTGCGGACAGGCAAAAAATAGAAGGGTTAGCATCGGGCATTCTTAAGAAACGCGATATGCGTCGGTGAAGCGGTCCAACACCTTATAGACACCTTCACAGCCTGAACATTTTAATCCAAAATTGGGGATCTAAGTAACAAGCGGAGTTTCTGCATCTTACCTGGCATCTTCGCAGCTCTTATCGCAACAACTTGAAAAGTATCTCGGACTCCTAAACACGCTTTTTCTCTGAAATTTTTCAGTGTTAGATTCTACCCTCTCGATAATATCCCCTGTTGTCTTCCCAACAAAGATGAATTACAATGAAAGCTACTAATTTTTCGCACACACGTACCAAAAGATTAGCCTCGATCTCCTGATTCTAAGCAGCTCGCCCACGCCCCCCGAAGAAACAACTTGATATTCACCGAAGGAAGAAGAAACGCGCGTCTCGTTTACAATCTAGTCTGGAGAATCGTTGCCGGTTCTTCTCTCTCTCTCGGCGCGCGAGGCAGTGGAATAAGCGGAGAACGAGACGGCAATGGGAGGATGAAAGAGAAGCTGCGAGTGTAAAAATTGCGCCGGCGCGAAAGAAAGGGCGCGGAATGAGAGGAGGTCCGTAGGTGAGGGACAAAAGACAAAAGCGAGAATAAGAGTGAGGTCCAGACAATGGAAACCGGAAATTCGAGTCGGGAGATCGGCGATGAAGGCCTCGCGAGCGAATCGATTTCGCCTAAGTTGCATCAGCGAAAGAATTGCGAGCGAGGCGTGAATATTCAACGGGTGGGTTTTGTCTTTTTATCCTTCGCCGTAAAGCTACGGCATCTGGTAGCTCCTGTTTGGACCTTCGAGACTTTGTTTGGAGTTGGATAACAGCAAATGTATCGTGTACTTAAGAAATAATAATGCGGTATACGAAAATTACGAACGAGTAGAAATTACCGATTTGTTCTAAAATAATCTAAAGAAATAAAACAAATTAGAATTGTAAAATTGTGCAAGAAAAAGCTGTTTCTCGCTCTGTTTTTTATTCTTGTTTAAAAATACTCAATATCGCAATTAGATATATGTTTTTTTCTAACTATCCTGTCAGCAACTAATTCACACCAGAATTCTCTTTCCTTCCATATATAAATTAACTTTAGAATACATTTTGTTTGATCAAGGTACGTTTACATTCAAAATTATAATTAAACCGCGTGTACGGGCAAATCGCGACCGTAACAACAGCCGTTTTCTTTAAAAATGGCAAAGCTAGGAATTCCGCAACATTAGAAACGCGGCGCATACGGGTGTCGCCCCTGGCAATTTCGCCGGCCGCCGCGGCTACGCGCGAACGTTTTCACGGCGTTAAACAAGAGATAAATCACGAGCGCCGCGGTCGCGGTAGGCGCGCCGCGCGCACCAGCTCGAAATTGGCCGCGCGTTTCTTTCCGCGGCGAGAAAGACACTTCCCCCGACGTTTAATTATGATTTACGGCGCCGCGCAGCGGCGGCTCTTTCGCTGCCAGATAATGCGTTTGGTTCCGAGCGATTTCCGCGAGCGGTAGCCACTCGCCGGCGGAAAATCGGCAGCGAAGGGAGGGGTACACACGAGAGCTGGCCTCCGACATGTAGGTGTGGATATATAAGCAACTTTCTGCGATTCGCGTAAATCTTTGATGCCAGGTTTGCTTTTGAAAAAGCGGCGATGGGCGGGTATCCTGAATTTATAGAGATGATTTGAATTACAAAACTTTGGTTGACTTGTGATTTATTGATGTAGAAATAGATGTACTTCCTTAAGCAGCTTATCTTGATGTATATTCTGATAGATATTTTTGATAATTTATATTCAATTTCTTTGTTATATTAGAGTATATATAGAATATAAAATATACTTACAGTCCATTAAATTTATTACACAGTCAGACAAAATAAAAAATGTCTATCACAGAGACTCCACATATGATATATTTATATTTTTTTCGCTAAAAACGAATTCTGTGTCTGAATGAATCGATTACACGCAAATTTTCCTTAATAAAAACCCACAAATAACAAATTTGATCTTTAAAATGAAACATTACATGTTCATTTGAACATAACATGCTGCGGTTCAACAGACACTGGATTCATGTGCAACTTTTTTCATTTTGTGTGTCTGTGTTATTAGAGCACTAACATTGATGATTTAATTTCATTTTTTAATACAATCTTGAAGTTACATTTCATTTTTAATGCAGCACCGAAAACTGAATTTATACAATTCTTTAATTTAATTAACCACCACAGCAGTTCAAATGCAAAAAAGAATAGACCACAGATTCTTAATTAAAATTTTTCTTTAAATTTCAAAGTGACGCCCATCATCGAGCTAATAAAATAATAATCTTTGAAACCTCTCGTCTCACTTCCGCAGGCGATCAGTGTTTATTTACGCGTATACGCAACCCCCGCCGCATTCGATGCACGCGACGGTATGCTGCGGGCGCATATAGCGTGCGCCGGCCTGTGATCTCGCCGCGCGCAACCTGCGTCAAAGCGCGCACACAGTCTGATCCCGATGCAAGCTATGACGCGGGACTGACGTTAAGGCGCGCGACCGACCGGGGCTTGAAATCGATAAGCGCCCGGAGAACCGATCGATGAAGGGTGTCGCTTCGGATCAGAGGCGATATCTCGTTACTGGACCGGGATCCTCCTTTCCGTAAGTGACACGCTTGGCTTCGGGATTAACGGGTCGATTCTTTTTTTTTCGGTTTTTTTTCAAAAGGATTATCGTGTTTACAGTTAGCTGAGCGACTTTATTTTTTGAGGGAGCTAACGCGAGTAGAATTCTTAATCATAATTCAGACATAAATTTATAGATTGACGAAATATATTTATAAATTCTGAGGTACGTGCGATTTATACCGCATATGTTTTCTTGTATTATTCTGAAATGTATGTTAGTTCTGGTTCAAATTCTTGAAGATATTTGACAAAATGCTCTTTTTAGGGCGAATTATGAATGGTGTGATAAAAGTCAAACTTTAGAGCTCGATAGCTTAATTTATCATATTGGTTGGATTATTAAAATATTAACCACATACAGCATATCAGCATTAACAAATAAAGAAAATTTTAAGTACATCTAAACGGGTTGAAAAGACGATGAACTACCTTAAAACGCGCTTGGATCAGGCCTGTAGCGCAAATATTGCCTGCTATCGTTACCGCCAGGTGACATTCATTATAATTAACTGATTATAACCAATTACAATGTTGTAATAAAAATTCTTAAACTAACCGATAATTATTGTAATCATAAAATTTTATTGAATTTGTTAAAGTCGGTTGAATTCTTACAATTATTGTAATCAGATAATGTCACTGAAATTTTATATCAGGTTTTAAGTTCATTCATGAACAATAAATGATGGTTGTAAATTTGTATTAGAAAGCACGCACGTGTTATGATTTATAAATTAATAAATTTCAATCACAATGAATCAGTTCACTAATGTTGAGAAAAAAGTCAATATTTAACAAAGTCACTGACTTGTAGACTGTCCACTTCAATAAAATCCACAAATTTTTTTTCCGAAAGATCGCCATCCAGCGATACAATCGAAGTTAGATAAAGAAAAAGACTCGAGTCGTCCGGGCGGCGAAAAAAAAACTCGTGGAGTCGAAGAAACTCGCATTTTTCGTGGTCGCGCTGGCGCAAAAAAAAGGGATAAAACGAAGAAGAGCCGAGAAGAAGGGCCGCCGCTCTCGAGCCGATATCGTGGGTGTCGGTCCCACGCGTCTAGGTGGGGCTCCCCTGCCCTCCTCCCCTCCCCGATCCTCGATCCTCGGCGCGATCGTCGCACGCGCTCGTTCCTCCTCCTCCTCGTTTCGCGGGGCCCGCTCATTACGTATAAGGAAGAGAAAGAGAGGCAGCCGGGGGAATCAAGGACAGCGTTGAAAACGTCGTCTTTCTCGCGAGCCCCTCGCGTAGGGCCATAATTGAAAGTTGTTATTATCGGGGCGAGAGGGCATTGTGAGCCCCGCGCACTTTTTGACGTGAGAAATCGCGCGTGCGCCTTAATTTGCATTGTGCGACGGGGCTTCTTTCCTCTTGCAGGATGACGCGGGAGGTTCTCCTTTTGGCCGGATCGACTGGTTTTTCGCGCGCGCGTGCGCGCTCATTGTTCCCTCGTTCATTTTTCGTCCTCGTCACTTTTGTGCCTTGCTGCGCGATTGCGACTGTAAAATGCCTACGTTATCGGGGGAGGATTTTACGATCGCTCGACAATTATTTTACTTTAATTCATAATTAAATTAAATTCGCGATAAAGAAACTTTACGCGGCGTTGCTTTATTATTTCCAACGGTGTAAACAAATTTTATTGATAATTTACACTTTAGTATCATGGGCTCCCTTTGTACATACATTCAATTGAAAAAAATTATCGCATTACTGCAATTATTGCAAACAAAATTGCCCAATGCCAACGTACATTCAAAAGACCGTCCGGTGCGCGATGTCAAGTAAGCGCTATCTCCGCGAAAGTGCGATTCATTGACGAAAAAAGTGGTAAAAGGCGCGATCATTTTTTTCTCGCATTTAACTCCGTGACGTTTATTAATTTTTATACGCGCGATAAGATACGGGAAGTGAGGTAAAAACGCGCGTAACGCACGAGCGTGCGCGAGCGTTAATATCGCGGTTCACCCGGCGAAAGTAATGCGCCGCGAAACCCGCGCGACTTGTACGGATCCGAGATAAGGGTCTCCGGAGCCGGCGAGACAAAGAGCCGCGTTTCGAAGACGTGACACGCGGCGGAGCCGTGGTAGGAGGTGTTGAAACGAGAATTAACGCCAGCCTCGCTCCGAAAATATGTAATACGCCCGATCCGCGGGCGCCAATTTACCTACAGCAGGCTCTCGACGTGCGTATACTTGCGTGCGTTTCCGCGGGCGTCGTTTCGACGTGACGTTTCAAGGTGAGTGGAGAATGGTGAAATGACTTTGGATGATAAAAGTCGTTAGTACACGCGATTGGATATTTGTTTATTAAAGAAAAACTTCGTAAGTGCACACAAAAGTATCTCTTTAATAAAATTCACAATAACTATTTAAATACAATTGTACAGTTTTTGTTCGCGGGAAATAGCTACAAAATTTTAACGGTAATGCATTCCATATTAAAGGAAAAAAATTTTATCTACGTTTTTATCAAAAATAATTATTTATAATTTTTATTGTAAGGAAATATAAGCAAATAAGATTCGTCTCTCTTCTCTGCAACTTCAAAGAAGCTTCAGAAATGTCCAAAAATGGGCCTTTCCAGGCTCTGGTGAAATGGAAATACTGGAGTGGTCGAACTGGAATTTCGGGTAAAACGAATATAGATTATCGCAGAACATCGTTAAAATTCACCTTCCAGATTAGATCATGTGGAGATCCACACTTGTCTTATTTTTTTTATTCGTATATATCCCAAAGTATCAATATAAATGAGGTCGACCCGTCATTCGAACACGCAAAAGTTCTCTCAGCGATGATATTAACGATAGCATTCAAATTTTCGTCCCGAAGATTATTATTAGTTACGACTGTCATTTCAAACTTAATTCCCTATAAATTTCAGTATTAGCAAAAATCAACAGGTGAAATGGAATCGAGTACAAAAATCCCGCGACTAATTGACGTAAACAACATAATTGCAGGTAAGACATCGATATTAAAATGCAAGAGCAAAGAAGATTTTTCATTATCGATTGAGATGTAAAAAATGGTCCTTTTATAGTCGTAATCGAAAATTTCGTCGACGCGGTGGGCAGTCCCGTTTCGGCTATTAAACCGTGACGCGCCTGGGGCCCGCTTCCTCTCGCCTCCCCGAGTTCATCAAAATAAAGCACATGGAAGCGACGCGCGAATACCTCAGTTGCGCACTACACGTAATCATTATTACTTTATTTTTAATATCGCTGACTTTGCTCGCTGCATAATCGCGCATTTACGAACTTCATTACACATGCCTGTCGCGAGCTCTATTATTATGCAAATTTTTACGATAAATTTAATTGATTCGGTCGTATGAAAAGCCTTAAGTGGGAACCTCAACTTCATGAGAAGGCAAATTTTTTTCAAAAGCGAAGAATCATATTTTACATCTGCGATTTCTTTTCGTTAAACGCAATAATCGGAATTATACACATTTACAAATTCAATGTGCTAAGGTAAATTTAGTAACACCTGATCTCTTCTATACCTTAAGTGTGTCTAATATTTTCTGACCCGTAAGAATTCATCTAAAAAGAGAAGTAGAATGCTTTGATCATCGAAAAGTATATGAGCTAATTTCCGAAAGCAGATACGTGTGCGGGCGCATTTGCTTCCGAGCGCGCGCCCACGCGGCATCGCGTGAATGCAGGCTGATCGATGGCTCGGGGTTCGCGAATTAATCAACCAGTTTATCACATTAATTGTGCTAATTAGGGCGGGGATACGAGTGCACTTGATTTACCGTAAGAAGGGCGTCACTCAAAAGGCACCACCGAGATCGCGCCTGCAGAGTTGGATCAGGTGTGCGCGTGTGCGAAGACGATTTTTAAAAGACCGCTTTTTAAATTCGTTATTTATTGCGAAAAAATACAACGCTCATTTTATACATCTGTGGGGCATTTTATCTTCTTGAAAAATTGCACGATTAAGTAAAAAAAATGCATTTAATTATGTCACGTTATTGAATGCCGCCAAGGCGTTTAGCATACATGCGCATTTTATATTTTCTTTCTTAAATAATTTTTGTATTTGTTAATCCAATTTAAAGGCTTGGAGCAATGCTGTGCAAATCCATATCCACTTGCTTAAAACATTACGTATTCGTTTTTCAAATTTGGTGCTGCATCCTATCTGTAGATGACAAAAAACCGGGTCTATGTAGTTACGATTGAAAAAATCAACGTAAAATCATAAATTATATTTACCGAGATATAGAACTCTTACTCTCAGAGAAACTGAAAGACGAAATAAAAATTTGATTCAGATAAACAATTGCAAAAAAACAAAAGCCGCGAAAAAAGTTGGTTCCTCGTAAGAGGAAAAAAAATCGCGCCGCTTAAAGAAAACGAAACGAGTCGCGTGCGGCCGGATTCCGAGTCGCGCGCCCGGCTTTTAATTACGGGAGTAGCGGGTGTCCGCGCGCTTCGGCCAATTATACGGTGCTCTCGCGGAAACGTACGCGGGAGGTTCCCCCGGCGCGCGCACACCGTCCAAATTCCAGCATCGCGGCGTCTTGCATTTTTAATGCCGCCGTAATTGCGCCCCGACGATTCCGCGCATTTGCATTTTTATAAAGGACGCGCTTCGTTGCGTTAATTATATCACGCTCGGATCTTATTAAGCGCTCGCGGGAACGGACCGTTCGACCCTTGTAAAACTCCCGTCGTTAATATCGAATGAGGTATTTCAAATGTGGAACGCATTTTTGGGAAGAGTCGAGGAACAATTGAAAAGTTATTCTTCGAATGATGTCTTCTCTTCTTATGCTTCGTGGGGAAAGGAGATTAGACTGTGGTATTTTCATAGAACAAATAGTTTCTTGAGATTAAAAGTTTCTATGGGTGTGATGACCAATGGATGTGTGAACCAATCTGGTAGTGTATTTAGACTATAATAACGCTTGGAACATTCAGTTAAATTTTAAGATTTTGATCTTAAAATTTTCATGTTCTTTAAATATAATTTAAGTTTTTTTAGTAAAATTCTATTTAAATTGTTTTCTTGAATAGCATTTGAAAATATTTGAAATATAGTCTGCATAAATAATTATTAAATCCTACAACTGAAAAAAGGACTTCTGAGCGCTAAACTGTTAAAATGGAGAGCAGTATTGTGTTTGACAAAGACGAAAAGTCGCGATTTCAAGAGAAGTCATTAACATCGTTTTGTACATGGCTAGCGGGACGCGGTTACACGGTCTGTAAAGGGCGCGTCTCCGCTTTAATTATAATTTAAAATCGTTTCAGGGACCACCTACATTCTGCACGAACGAAAAGAAAGTTTGTCTCCTTTAAACTCAGTCCCTCTTCTCTTTCCTTCCCCTTCGGGCTTGTGAACAGCGTCAAT
The DNA here is from genome assembly GCA_035586675.1 of Eurytoma californica. Taxonomy (NCBI): domain Eukaryota; kingdom Metazoa; phylum Arthropoda; class Insecta; order Hymenoptera; family Eurytomidae; genus Eurytoma; species Eurytoma californica. The sequence goes on from JAXIUT010064047.1 coordinate 30,283, forward strand.
TTATAAGAGCAGAAACATTGTAAAACAACAATAATTCTCACTTCATTTCCGTTAACCTTTTCAAAGTAACAAACTTACAACGATACGCAACTTTCATTGAGCCTTCATTAATTCGACAACAGTACATTGAAAATAATGTACCTACTAATTCAAGTCTGTATTTAAACAAAAAAAAAAGAAAGAAAATAGTCAACGGAAGATGAAATAGTGGACGTCGCCTTCCTAAAAGATTCCTCTAATGCAATAACTGAAACCCCGTAGAGCCGCGGCGATGCGAACGCATCGTGGAAGAAGCAAAACGAGTCAGCCCCGCGCACTTGGCACCGGCGCGCGACCGCCCACGCAACCGCTAAACACAATGACTCGTCCGCCCGGGGGATTTACAGCGCGGAGCGGCAGCTCGCCGCCGTATAAAGGCCAATTTATGCCGGGGCGCTCGCGACCGGCCGAAAATCGGAAGGGCCGCGAGAGGCTTTTGTTCTCGCTGAAGGATGTTTCAATTAGTCTTCCGGGTTAGCCGAGACACGACGGACGCCGACCGCGAGGATTTAAACAGGCTCTCGATGAAATTAGCGAGGCTCGCGTTAATAATGCACTCCGCGTGGCTGTGTACGCTGTAAACGAAGTTTGCTCGGGACGCGGTCGTTTAATTTGTTTTCATCGCTTCGGTTACTTATTTAGTAACAGGATGAAAGTTACTAGCACCACTGAGGATGCTTTGTAACTTGAAATGTTTAGGATACTGAGCACGGAATTGTTGTTCAATCATTTTTTTTTCCTTTGATGTATTCTATATACAAGATTTACGGTAAGATCAAATAAAAGCAAAGAAATTTACAAGCTCATTCTATTCTTTTCTCATGTTTACTGCATTGACTGAGATGCAATTTTGAAACTAATGCAATACTATACAGAAATTCTTGGAATCAAAAAAATTAATAGTTTAAAGTGTGTATCGATTGATTAGGAAACAAAAATTCCCAAGAAATGAGAAACACCATATAATAATTCAGCATGACGACCCGATTTCATTCACACTTATCTACTCATTTAAAAATGTAACCCACTCATAATACTTACAGCGTACATATATACGTAAACTTAAATCGCATCACCCTGTACTCGAGTTATTTAAAAAAGATCAACTACTCAACACATAATCCTTTGCATAAAATTCTTATCGCGAAGATAATAGTCGTTCGCCTACGATCACAGTGCTCGCCGCAAAAAAAAAGTAATCCACTGAATTCCACCGCGAAAATTCAGTGACGTGGGCGTGTGTACGGGCAGCAGACGGAGTCTCGACGTTTGTCTGGGATAATGCGATTTCCTCGAGTGTTAGTCAAACCTGCGGGGCGAGCTCGGGCTCAGGAGTGTCATGTAAATAGCGAGCGCGCTTCGGCGGATCGAGCCGCCGCTATAAAGACGGAAAATGTGCGCGACCGCGACACCGGGATCGGACTGCCAAGGAGTCGTTGCTTTTTGCATATAGAAGCTATTGTTGAGCGCCAGATGGAATTTTCATGATTCATTCCACTTCGAGTCAATCGCGATATGTCTAAATCTATGAAATAGACCCGATGTGTAGAAACTACGTCTTTACATAAAACTATAGATATTTAAAGTTAATTCTATAGTTTCATAATAATTGAATTTTCAATAATTTATCGATAAACTAATTGTTTCTGCTGTAACAAAGTCAGAATTCAATACGATTAAATGAGAATATAATACTTTGAAGGAGAGAAAATTTATTCGAGAAGAATCCTAAGTAAATTTAAAGTCGGATGTACCGGACTGGCAAACTCCATGTGGGCAAGGGACAATAGATCTCAAAGAACAATACTCATTAGACCCTTGAATAAGTGGGCGTTTGCGTTGATTACACGTGTTCTCTAAAACTTTCGCATTTTCATAAATAAATATTTTTCCGCATCGGTGATCTGCGATTTCTCCTTCAATACTACTTCCTTTCTTCGGATGATTTTAGCGTGATTTATCGTTCATTGTGACTTCAGGACTAAGGAAAAAATACTATTCAATGTTATGCTATTATACATCTAATGGAATACTTATCAAAAACTTTGCACACTATTATCAACGTGTGCGTTTGTTACTTGATAGATTTATAGGTGCTTTGAACAGAAAAAGAAAAAGATGTAAAAATCGCTTCATTCAAAATTACTTAGGTACTTGGTTCATAAAGTTAAGAGGACTTCATCTTGCTTCTACATTTTTCTATCTGTAGTTCTTTTTCATTCGAATCCCTTTCTTCTTCTGATAATACGACCAAAATGAAGAAAAACGATGATTATAGTCTGTATAATAACTCACAGCAAGCTGAATTAATGACTTTAAAATCATATCCCTATAATTCAGCCCTCGAAAAGCAATGATTGCTCTACTCTCTTTTTTTATCCGTCCATTGCGGATATTTCAGTCAGCTAAATTAAGCGTATTGAAAAACCAAATTCTCCCTTTGATACTCTCGTAGCGTCCGCCAAATCAATTTTTTCTCGATATTAAATCTATTCATAAAGGATTTAAAAAGTCAATATTCACATCGATATTTTAATTTTAAGCCTACAACTGGCAAAAAAGATAATAAATTTCTAAGCCTGCAGCTCGCAGCGAAAAAATCTGAAAGGAAATATATAACCCTTTATCCTTGTAAGCCCTGGTAAACTTTAACAAATAACGATTCAATTAATTTTGCGCTTTTTAAATCCTTTTTCCATTTCGCGTGCTAAAAGGCGTGCCATTTGCAAAAGTCAAACCTTCCCGCCGAAAAGAAGGCGAAGACGCCCCCGGGCCTTCTCAAGGGAGCGGCGCGCGCGCTGCCTCCCGAACTCGCGCCTCGGGATCGGGAATAAATTTCGCCGAGATTACAGGAAAGCCCACGCGCTTTATGGACAAAATAAACGACGATAAATCATCGGCGGCTAATCAAAGACACCTTATTATCCGGATTGCTCGTGACTCGTTTTAGATTGAAATACAGCCGCTTATTGGAAATTTTCTCAGGCGATTTGCCGGCTCGATTGTGCTCTAAGTAGTATCGGGTACTTAGCTAAATTATTTTAAATGAGAACCATTTAATTTTGATTTGACTTACGTCTGCGTAAAATATTAGGGGCAGTTATAAAATTCGATTACGAACGACTTTCAAATTTTTAAATAATTTCGACTCTAATTATTTTCATGAACATTAGTTATTTCAACAAATTAACATTTCTTAACATAAATATGTACTTTTGAAATGAATATTGCCTAATAAAATTTTATTAAAATGAATTTACCTGGCGAACTTTATGTGCCCACTTGTGTGGTCTCGCAAAAAAAGTCGCCGACCTTTTTTACCGGTTGGCATCGTTAGAGAGTCCAGCCAGCTCGCCAAGATAAAATGCTCAAAGCATAATCTAATAAATATAACTCCAAACTCATTTTTTAATAAGCCAATGTATTACGACTGACATTAGAAAATGTAAAAAAGCAAACCAACTAGCCATTCGATTCAGCTATCAGCCGTTTGTTTATCGTCGTAAACTCGGCCCGTGTAGCGGAAAACCAACAAACGTCAAACGAGCGCTATGACGAGCTCTCATTGTAGGTGGAGATACCAGGCCCCGGTACACGCAAATTTTACGCGAACCAACTCCCGAGAATTCCTCGGCGTCGCGCTTATTTCATGCGGCGGGAGCGCTTTATGTCGCCCCCGAATGAAATCCCGGCTCACTCCATTACGCGCGACACAAATCACAATCAGCGGGCAGCCCGAGAAATTCTGACGAGAGGCCAGCGCGCGCGCGTAAATAAGCGCCGCGCGATATGTGACATTCTTTTCTTCGGAGCGCGACCTGTTTCGAGGCATCGCGGCGAGAAATTATCGGCTCACCGGGGCCCCAGCGCTTTGACTTTCGCTTTGACTCGGCCTTTGGGCGTTTATTGGGCTGCTCCTTCGACTGATTCATTTTGTTGAGATTTGCATGTTAATTAAATTTTGAAGGGGACTTGATACGTTTGCGTTATATTGAATTTTTTCGGCATGACGATGACGTGGATGAATTTTTTATAGTTGTCCTATATACTACACGGAAATACGTGGCGAAAAGTTTATTGCATTATTTTCTTATGCCAGTATCGATCGCTGTAACGTTGAGACGTGTGGTGAAAAGTTAATCTTACTGCATTGTTTTTTTTTTTTACCCGAGTCGATTAAAATTAAGTTATTTTAAGACCTCAGTTTACTCCATTTGTAAAGATTTTAACATCTCATAAATGAAATAACTTAATTATTTGCTTACGATTATTATATTGAGATATGTCGCTAAAAGTAAATTTTATTCCATTATTTTCTTAAGAATCTATTAAATTAACAGTTAAGACCTCAGTTAGCTGAGTTCCCTTGTAAGTGAATTATTCATCTTCACAGTTTTAAAATGAAGTTGACGGAAATGGCTGCAAAAATATATAATTAGAATAATTACAGTTTGAACATGAATATTCCATTTTTGTCGGTAACAAGCTTTGTAAATCAAAATTTAATTATCTTCCAGTCCCTCCTGCAAATAGAAAAATAATGTCTCTGGTTTAAATTGTTTAAGGCAAATAATAACAGGCCAACTCCCTTCCTGAATAATTATGGAGAACTTGGCGAGAGCAAAGGTCGCATGCATATTGCTTTCTTGTTTCTCGGGTACACGTCAAGCTTTGAACGATTATGCACGTAAACGAGCTAGGAGTCAGGAAGTCCGCCGCCCACGTGGAGGAGGCGGCGCAACACTTCCGGACTCTGCTTTTCGCCCCTCATGTACGAGGCTCCGAAGCGGTAAAGGGAATCAATTCGATCCGGATGTGAACTAACCCAGTTAAAGGAAAGTACGTGCAATAGCGAAATTCGCGAGTCGATTAATCTTTTCAAGTGTAGGTGAAATTTAAGAGAATCGCTCATTTCCTATTGCTCAAGAAAATAGCTTTCAAAAACCATTGATAAGGTACATTTCTTTTTAAAGTATGATCTTGCAGGTCGTTAATATCCACTTATGCATAAGAAATATCCGTGCTGTGTAAAAAATCTGTAAATTTCTAGAAAATATTACTGATTTTGAAGAAAAAGTGGTTACACTTAAAATGCAATCATAAATTTTTATACAAAAGAGTTAAATTAAACAATTAGTTTTCATCATCAAAATTGTTTAATTGATAAGAAGAGATTTATCTCGAAATCAAAACAATTTAGATTCATATCTGATGTAAGCCGTTGAGACTTTGCGAGGACAATCGGCATAGTTGGTAGTAAGAGAATTTCAATTCAGCAACTCATTGTTAGATGCTGGTTGTTCAAGCACTGAAATCATTAATGCAAATCCCTTCTGCGAGCAACACGATCATGGCCCAATCTCTGATATTGACTTAAAGCTCCTATATCTCTGAATTTTTTTTTGCATAATTTCTATGCTATCGCTTGATGCGATTTCATATCGCAATTTGCTTCACAGATCTCGACTCGACAATGTAGCAACTACGTCGTAAGCTTGTAAAGTCCTTGCAGTATATTCACTGCAAGTTTTAACGAATAACAACGTGGATACCGTAAGTGCAGCTTATCTCCAGAAAAATATTCTGACTTACAAAAAAAAAGTTGATAAGTTTATCGAATTTTTAATCACTTGTAACTTCTTTCATTAACTCGTTTAAATCTGAAAAAGTTGAGCGTTTCTTTCCATTTACACAACGATAGCCTTTCGCAACACGAAATTTCACCAAGAGATTCCCACACAAGAAGCCCCTCGCGTTACTTTTATTTCCTTCTTCGCAAAAATTCAGGAATGCCCGCGCGCTTCCCAAAAAGTTACGAGCCCCGCGGCGCGCTTTGCCGACCCGCTTGCGTGGGCGATTATGCACACGCAGCCGCGCGCGCGCTCGTAAATATCGCGGGTCCCACCGCGTTATCGCTCGAATCCCCCTAATGACAATAACAGCGCGCGCTCGGCCGATAGCGAGCTCCGAAAGGGATTAGCGCGATGCTCCTCGAGATTGTGCCGCAAAATCGCGCATTCGGATTAAAAAGCGGGTTGTTTTTATCCAAGTGCCGTGGTCCTGCAGTAAAGATTCACAAGTATGCGCGAATCTTTGCTGCTTGATAATTTCGAAGAATCCACGATGTATCAGAGATTGGCGAAGGGAGAGAGGATCTAATTGAATTAAGCACAAAATATTGTTTTGTTGCTTCCCGGCGAAAGGGCATAAATCCACATTTCGTGTTTGAGTTTTTAATTTTTGAGTACCTTTCCGCCGAACAGAAGCACTTATAAGCCATTTTTTGAGAATAAAATAAAAAAATCTATCGGTATTTTGAAACAAATATGCACTTACATGTCCTAATGTCGAGAATAATACAATTATGTCTTTTTGTCGGGAACATTGTACTTATACCCTCTTGCACAAATCTAGCAGCTTTTTAACCTAAAAGCAAATTATCTTTAATCTGTGATTTATTATTTACACTTGTAATAAAATACTAGTTTGCGTTCAATAATTAATATTACCTATCGATACTAAAAATTACTGAGTCCTCAATATTTTGAACTTGGAATTGAATTAATTTGCGAGGTTATGAAAGGCACAGCAGTCTTTTTTTTATGCCTGATGACTAAATATGTTGTAATTCGCAAGCTGTTGTTTTTTATCTGCTAACATTTTTGAATGATTGATGCGGCAGTGACATACTTAACTTTTAAAACTATAAAATTATCTAACATATATTTTGTATTCATACATGACTATTGACCTTTGAAAAAAAATGTCTCGGATAACGACCTTGCCAAATATTCCGAGATCGGATCGGACTGGTTCACCTATCAAGGTTAGGTTTTATGTATATTTTATTAGAATTAAAACTTAAGGAGCATCGAACTGTATAAATTTCCACTTGATTTAGAAATTTGTTGTTATTTCAATATTGACAGTTATCTTTTTAAATAGTTTTTTGAGAATTCAAAGATATTAGAAAAATGTATGTTTATTCAAATTTTGATTTTGAATTTTTATGCTGTCAATAAAATTTTATTTTCCGTGTCTAATATTTGATCCTTTCGAAATAAACAAATATTTTTTATTTGCGTGGAAAGAAATGATACAGCGCCATTCCACCTGAACTGTGTAAACTTTAGAAAGGTTGATAAAGAGGATTTCTACGTGCTTGTGAAAATATATATATATATCATAGTTATTTAATTATGATTATTACCAAAATAGAATTTTATAATCGCCTTTACCTGTATTGTTCTAAAAACATGATTTATACATTTACATCAAAGAGTTTTAATTAATCGGTAAAATAGATATCCTTACAGGGTATATGAACTTGGTAAACTTATCGCGTGAATGATATTCTACTGATCACCACGAGATGGAGTTCAATACATTTCTAAAAAATTTATGGTAATTCACTTGAAAATATCTTAATATTATAAGGTAATGATTTAATTATTATAATCTTTTATATGACTAAGTTGAATACAACAGGATCGTTATCTATTTAACTGAGCTTCCCCTATACACTAAAAACTAAAATAAACTGTAAATATTACTTTAAATTAGTTTTACATTAATAAATCGAATATTTGTAAATGTGCTTATGTAAATTTATACACAAAAATAGTGTATTTTGTCTCCAAACGAAAAACAAACTTCTAACACATTTTTCGAAAAACTTTTTTTTTACTATTACAAAACTTCCTATAGGTGTAAAGTCTCATTATAAATGATGAATGCTACTTTAATTGATACCAAAAAAAAATTGCTGACTATCTATTAATTTATACACTTGTAATACGCGCTCATCAATGTAGTTACAAAAATGATTGCCTTTCTAAATTTCAAGCAATTGTCTAAAATCTGTTTTGCCTTGAAAAAAATTAAAACCTACCTTGAATTTTTTTACCAAGCGAAAGACGTTACCTTATTATATTTTTAACAACATTTCTCAAATATTCTAATGTTCAAACGAATCGTGTTATGCAATGCCTACATATTCATACGCGATCATTCTCATATGAAATTCTAAAGTGAAAAATATTTGTTTTTCCTCGCCTGTTCCGCTATAAACATGATTACTCGTACCAAAGGCAAAAAGCGAAGCTATTTATTTTTCATTCAACGTTGTAAACATACGGTTAATCGTTCATAATGCAATAATAACTGACAAGATCTACGATTGGCTTCATCATCATCATCATCTTTGCGAATATTTTCTATCATATGCCTACTACTGCTATGTATACTTTATAATATTTACGATTTCAACAAATTACTGATCAAAAGGAATTCTAATCAAAGTAACTTTTAAACTATAGCCAACTTGTACCACTATTTTTAAATTTAATAAAGTATATTAGTGGAAGATGATTAAAACAATCACGTCGAATCATTTAGGTGAATCAATTTATTTATTGAATATTCTATTTTTTCAGATAGATGTTTACGTATTTTTCTGAATGTTCATAGTGATGATATTTGTGGTTGATGACTAAAATGATCCTATTAGTTCGACGTCATCATTTTAGCCACCTTTCACCAACATCACAATTCCGAACGTTCGGGATTTTCGCACCTACATAAAATATAAAAATGTGCAAACACTTTTGCGAAAAAATTTGAATATTTAAATATTTTCTCATCTCACATTGTCTCGATCAGAAGTCATTAAACTATTTCTAATACGATTCTTCTTTGTTCCGCATTTTTTCCATAAATCTTAATAACTTTTTCTTAATTAACCGTAAAAGCTGCTACCACCATGGCGATTCTTATCTCTCTTGTATGTAACACTGACAGTGTATAATTTTACTAATCGCCTTACGCGCGAGCCGAGATTCCAAGATTTACCGCGCCGCGGTGGGACTGACTGAAACACACTCACCGGCGGTACATGCGCCGAGTAAGCGGATCTGCAGAATTTCCTCAAACGCGTCGAGCACTGTATCACCGCTGCCCCGGTGTTGCAACCAAAGATCCACCTGAGTCACTCCCAAAGGCACACGCTCCGTAACCTTTGCTCGGTTTCGTCGCCTCCGCTTTCTTTGGAAAGTGTCGTAAGAAAAGAAGATGCGACTCGCTAGCGGGTTTCATTACTTCCGAAATCGGCATTCCTTTGAGACTTGTTAAGTAGCCATCGATCAAGATTACAGTATCGGAGAAAAGCATCTCAGGAAATTTCGGCATTTGTGAAATGTCCCCGCAGTGAAATGTGTCGCTTCTGCGCACGTGGCACCGCCGTGTAACGCGCGATTATGAACGACTAATTGACATTTTAAAGCTTGTAATTGTTCGCTTTTGACGAGTGAAGAAATTTGCTGATGCTCGGTCCAGAGATTATCGGCGTAAGTGTATTACGTGTCCGCGGTGTTTCTGCCTAGTTCTAACTATTTATAAAATGACAGGGATAAGCATCTGATTAGATCAATTGCTTGTGTTCGTGCCTTCCCTATCATTAAACGTGACGCTGATGTTTACGGATAAACATTCATTTGTCTTTTTAATAGTTTTCAACGCTCTTTGTCAATTACAAAAAGAAATATTTAAAATTTTTAAGAAATTAAAGAATTTATGATTGTTTAGAAAATTTAATCCAGCTGCAATTGTTTATGAATTAAAATAATTGTTTCATTTTTAAAATTTACAAGATAAGACGCTACTTATACATATGAACTTTGAAAAAAACTTGTTGGACAGAAATTTAAATGTTATCAACTGGTTTTTAATATAAATGTATCTCGTAAAACAAGATGACTTTTAGCTATCACTACTTTAAGTGCAGTTCACTAGATTTTGTTTCCAATTCGTGTATCTGCATAATGGGCAGCCTCGTAAAAAACTACTGAAAAAATAAACTTCGCAAACAAGAAGGTGTCTAAACGTGTATCACGAACAAACTTTTTAATTTATTTTTACATCATATGATTCATTATATCCGGATTTGACATACACTCATTTCATAATTTATATGAGTCTGATGACATCCTTCCCTTCATGAAAATTGACCCATGCACCTTTTATTATTTACTATTCATTAACTGAATATTTATTACTAAGACTAATTTTAGTATTGCTTTAATTCAAAAAAGATACGTTTGACTTGAAGATATATGTGTACATCGCACATTTCACTTTTACCAAAATTACACAACGTGTACTTACAAGTATACGTGCATAATTACAAGCTAGAGCATAAAAAGAAATTACTCACGTTATAGCCCACGTAGCATTCATCTTTTCGCTCTTTATTCAATATTGTGTGATGATATCGTTTTTCAAAATTCTCTAGAATTGTTAATCTTGACAAAACCTGCATGGTTACGAAAAAATTTTGCCACAAGTTAGACCGCTTTTTTTAAATTGTTATTATATTATAGTGAAAAAATATCTTCTTTTAAACAGTTAATTAATTTCTGAGTAATACAATGACCACTTTGGGAAGTACCACCCGGATGATATTGCTTCCCAAACTGATAGCTGTATTACTCGGAAGATGATTTGTAATTATTTAGGATGTATTTTTTCTCATTAAATATTCAAGATTACTGCAAAAAATGTCTTGCTTCACTCGTAGGTCAAATCAAGAATATCAAACTTTAGAGAAATAGTAAAAAACAATATTTTTGCAACATCGTTTAGCCATATTGATAATCTTTTTTAATATTAACCATTGCAGCAAATCTTATAAAATAAAAGGGTTGAGAATACAAAGTATAAAGATTAAGTGCAGTATGGGAGATTATTGTTCTTTACATGTATCATTGTAACGAATCACATTAGTACCATTTATTTTTTCATAATTAAACTGTCATTGTTCCGTGTAAAATAAATATTTAAATTAGGTACTGTAAGACAAAATAATGATAGGCATGGGCATTTTTTTCGAACACATTCTATTTCACATTTTTATTCGTAAAGATTGTATATACAACAATGTAAACTTTACTTTTTACCACGCTACAGGATAATTAAATCTAAAAAATGTCTACCTCCGTAATCATTCGTATTCAAAATTTGATTAATATCGTTAGAATCAAGCACCTTCAATACTCGGAAACAGCTTCATTTGTGACGATGTAAATACAATTGTTCCAATTTGAAAACCGCAAAAAGGGAGTTTAGGCTTATTCACAAAATCATTAGTACGTGAGACATTTCTCACATTTTTCTATTCTTAAGGATGATACGTAAGAATAACAAAACCTTTGCTTTTTGAAAGGAATGTATATGCAGTGTATAAAATCGTTTAGCAGCACTTAAAATAAATTAACCATTTTAAGAGTTCAAGCAAAGAGTCAAGGATGTTTCAACAATCAACAACTGAGGTAGTTACTTTATAATATAAGATAGTGCGACATAATTAAAAGCTATTAAAAACGAATGCCTTTTCACGTATACGTAAGGATATATTATTAAGAAAGGTCACTGCTTTTAAACTGATTATATCTCTACCCGTAGGCAAAGGAGCCTTTCAGCACTAGTCACTCGAGTTACTCTTACTAGAATTTTGGTCGTAAAAATGTGAACTTTACACGGGAAAAAAAACCTTGGAAACTGGTTGTAAGAATACGCA